>PVIH01000739.1:217031-302297 GCA_004025045.1 Sigmodon hispidus | reverse complement strand
TCTGTGGACTTATTGATTGTTTGTGATTTCGTGGGTGTATCTGGGGTCCTTAGGTTGGAGTTTTCCCTCTAATACTCTCTGTAGTGCTGGATTGGTAGATAGATATTCTTTCAGTCTGACTTTGTCCTGAAATACCTTGTTTACTCCATCTATGGTGATTGATAATTTTTCAGGGTATAGTATTCTAGTTTGGCAGCCATGCTGTTTTAGCATCTGTATAACTTCTGACCAAGCCCTTCTAGCTTTCATCGTTTCCATTGAATAGTCAGACATTATTCTGATGGGTCTGCCTTTATATGTGAGTTGGCCCTTTTCTTTTGCAGCTCTTAAAATTTTTTCTTTGTTCTGTATGTTTTGTGGCTTGATTATAATGTGGTGTGCTGACTTTTTTGGGGGGGTCATATCTATTTGGTGTTCTGTAACCTTCTTCAGGTTAGGGAAGTTTTTTTCTATGATTTTATTGAAAACATTATCTGTGCCTTTGAGCTGGTATTCTTCTCCTTCTTCTAATCCTATTATTCTCAAATTAGGTCTTTTCATGGTGTCCCAGATTTCCTGAATATTTTGAGTTATGGCTTTTTTAGTTTTACTATTTTCTTTGACTGATATATCTATTTGAGCTTCTGTGTCTTCCACTTCAGAGATTCTATCTTCCATTTCTTGAACTCTGTTTGTTATGCTTGTATCTGTGGTTTCAGCTTTTTTCTTCAGGTTTTCTATTTCTATCTTTGCCTCATTTTGTGCCTTTTGTATTGCTTCTATTTCAGCTTTTAGTTCCTGGCATGTTCTTTCATAGATTTGTTCATCTCTTCCAATTTTTTGTTTGTATTTTCTTCTATTTCTTTAA
Organism: Sigmodon hispidus; assembly: GCA_004025045.1. Classification (NCBI taxonomy): domain Eukaryota; kingdom Metazoa; phylum Chordata; class Mammalia; order Rodentia; family Cricetidae; genus Sigmodon; species Sigmodon hispidus. Next base: position 301,450 of record PVIH01000739.1, on the reverse strand, counting down.
GGCTATTTTTCATATCTTCTTTGAGAGCTTCAATGATCATCAAAAAGGAATTTTTGGTGTTGCTTCCTTTTGTTTCCTCTTCATTGCTCAGTTCAGGTCTTGTATTTGTAAGATTGCCACTCTCTTCTGGAGTTACTACGTTGTTCTTGGTATTATTATGTAATTTTTTGCACTGACGTTTGCCCATGGCTTCAGTGGTTCATGATTAGATGGGTCTTGGTCAGTTGTGGCACTCGGGCTTGTGTGCCTCCTGTCACCTCTCTGTGCAGGGTCTGAGTCTGTCCTTCAGAGACCCCAGAAGTTATCTGTTCGCTCAGTTGGAAGATGAGGTGGGTAGCCGTGCAAGTTCCCTCAGCAGCAGCTGTGGGTATGGTGAGAGGCAGACTTTCTCTGCCCCTGCTACAGAGTGCACTGGGACTCTGCAGACAGCACCTGGTCTGAGAAGAAGAACTGGAATTGATGGGAGCTCAACTCTCCCTCCCTGGCTGGGATATAGGCGCTTGGGGGGGGCCTAGATTTTTATACAGATACGTAAGACCATGCATGTATATGTGACATAAAGTTAGAAGTGGAATTGTGAAGGGAACAGTGAGGGCTAGTAAAAGGGGGAGAAGGGGTGGGGTGTGGGGGAAATTCACATAACGTGTCATATAAATGGTATGAAAATGTCCTGTATACCATGTACAATTAATATGTACAATGAGGAAGGTATGTTCAAAGCACTATTTAAAATGTAGCTATTCAATGAATAAAATAATTCTACTTGTGCTTTTATAAATAAATTTACCATCCTTGCAAAATAACCCCAAAGAATATTGTGTGAGTGTGCAGGAGGACAAACAAGAATGATATAACATATAGGTACTACTTTTAAGTTAACATTAAAAGTTGGAGTTTGAGAGATGCGTCAATGGCTGAGAGCACTTGCTACTCTTGCAGAGGACCCAAGGTTTAGTTTCCAGCATCCACATGATGGGTTCTCATCCATTTGTAACTCCACTTCCAAGAAACCTGATTCCTCTTTCTGTTTTCTTCAGGCACTGGGCATACACATACATTGATTCAGGCAGGCAAACATTTATGCACATAGAAAAAAAAGTAAATTAGGGACTGAAGAAATGGCTCAATGGTTAAGAATCCTTGCTGTGCAATTCCAGTCCCATGAAAACAAATACTCTCTCTGGGCTCTGTGCATGCACAGATGCACTCATGTACATATATGCACACATGTGTATGCTCACACAAAATAAGTTGCAAAAAACATAAAGACTCAAAAAAGATAAAAATTGGGTTGACATAAAAATTCTTGCTGATATAAATAGTTTTTTATATTTTTTTCTAAAAACAATACTCTTACCAGATATGTTTATTACACAAATAAACACATACACACAACACATACACATTTATACACGCACATGCACACACATATACATATATGCACATGAACACACATACACAGACACACACAATGAAAGTTACTTTTCCTTACTCTCCTATGATCCCTATGCATTTCTTACTTACCCTATTGTACTAGCAATAGTCTCCAGGACAACCTTTCTTGTTCTTTCCTCTCTAGAAAAGCAGCAAGATTTACACCAGTACAATGATTCGTCTATGATGTTTTCAGATGTTTTGAGATTAAAAAGCTCTTCTTAGACAAAATCGTTTTTATCATTGATGAATGTCAAATTTTGGCAAATACTGTTTTTGTATTTAAGTGAAAAGTATTTTCTATATTTTATCAGTGTGGTGGATCACATCAACTAGATTTTAGTGTTAAACCAAACCTGCATTCCTGAGATAAACACAAGGTTGTCAAAATGTGTTACTGGGAGCACACTTTTTTTTTCTGTATGTTTTAATCAAAGGGGTGCACTATAAAGCTGTTTGATAGTTTCTTTATAGAAAACTATTTAGTTTCTGCATTATATATTACGTGTAAACTTTTTCGACTCCTTGGACTGGTTTTGATTATTTTGGAAGACATTATCTATTTTCTTTGGGCTTGTGAATTTATTCCCTTCATAGTGTCCACATCCTGCCACTGGCTGTTGTCTGCAGCTGTTGTACTCACTTCGTGTCTACTGTTGATTTGCGACTTCCTGCTTGGTCACTGAGAATAGACATTTATCAATTTTATTGGTCTTTTCAAAGAACTAGATTTTAGATTAGTGGCTTTTTCTTTTACTCTTTCAGTGATATTGATTCTTTACTAATATTTGCTCTCATTTTTCTTTCCTCCTGCTTATTAGGAATGCATTTGTTTGTCTTAGGCTGGGGACACAGTTCAAGGGCAGAGTACCTGTCTTAGCTGTAGGTGGTCCTGGAGTTGAGTCCTTAAGACACAAAATGCAAACAAGCAAAACAACAGGAACATTCTCCCTGCTTTTTATGGTAGAATGTTTAATTACTGTTTTTTTCATTTGTAATCTAGTAATACTATTTTATGTATAATGCATCTGTCAAGTGCTACTTTAGCCACATTTCACAAATTATTTTATTTTTATTATCATTCAATTCAGAACATTATTGAGAATTCTTCTTTGAGCCATGTTTGTTTATAAGACTATTGTAAAATTTTTAAATACTTGAGATTTTTAAATTCCACATATTTTAAAAGATCCTTCAAGGAGCCAGAATATACTCAGGTAATTTGTTTTAGAATAATAATAATAATAATAATAATAATAATAATTAGCTATTAACTTTTTTGAACAGGGTTTCTCTGTGTAGGCTTGGCTGTCCTGGAATTTGTTCTGTAGACCAGGCTGGCCTTGAACTTAGAGATCTACCTGCTTCTATCTCTAGATTAATTCTAAAGTGCTAGAATTAAAGGCTTGTGCCACGACTGCCTGGCATCTTATGATTACTTTTAAAAGATGTATTAGTTTGTTTTTTGTTTAATGAGTATAGATTCCTAGTGCCTACAGAGGGCAGACAAGGTCTGGGAAAAGTTACAGATAGTTATCAGTTGCTATGTAGGAGTTGAGACCTGAACCCTAGTTCTCTGTAAGGGTAGCCAGTGTTTTAAACTACTAAGTCATTCCTCCATCCTCTGGTTTTATGATTAGGAAGGTTTGTAGAGCATAGAGTTGTCTGCTTTGGAAATGGGCCATTGTATTTGAGAATAACGAGCCCTTTGCCATTGCTGGCTTTTCCGTGACTGTGAGACTTACCAACCTGGCTGATGTGCGGCTGATTTCACCTCTAACTTTAAAGATTTCTGTCTTCTCCGTCAGTTACTCAGAAGAATGTTGAAGTCTTGGGCCATAACTGTGTGTGTTTTTCCTTTCAGAGGCTTCTTTGGGTAATAGACTGACTCTCAAAAACATAGTTGTTCAGGAATAATAAGGGAAGTAGGATGTGTACACCACAGTGGACCACAGATAACCTGAGGTGCTGAGGCCACCAAGGCCTTTACACACATAGAGAAAGTGTCCCAATAAAATGTCTTCTTGCTCTCCTCTTCCTGGAATCTCACACAGAAACTTTCTATAGTTAAACATGATTTAATTTTTCTAGAAGTTTTTAAACCAGTATTTATTTTAATTTTTAAAATTTTTTACATGTATGTGTGTTTTGCCTGCATAAATGTCTGTATGCTACATGTGTGCCTGATGCTGGAGGAGGTCAGAAAAGAGTATTGGATACCCTGGAACTGGAGTTATTGATGGTTGTGGGCTGCCATGTGGATTCTAGGAATTGAACCGGGGTCTGAAAGAGCAGCTTATACTTTTAACTGCTGAGCCATCTGTCTGAATCCAGAATCTCTTTGTAATTTCTTTCTTTTAAATTTGTGTGTGTATGTCTGTGTCTGTGTGAGAAGTGTATGGCACGTGTGTCTGTACCTGACTGTGTCTGTGTGTCTGTATGTCTCTGTGTATCTGTGTGTACTTAAGTGTGTCTGTGTGAATGTGTGCCATGTGTGTGTATCTGTGTGTGTCTCTGTGTGTCTGTGTGTACTTAAGTGTGTCTGTGTGAGAGTATGCCACATATATATGGGTACCTGAAGAGTCTGGGGAGAGTATCATATGTTAATCTCACTTGCCAAGAATAAGAGCACTATCACAAACAAGTTTTTAGCTAAATTTGAAGCAAGTTTTATTAAATACTAGTCAGGTTGATAGACACTGGCCAGGTCCATAACCAGGATTCCCCAAGAATGGCCACAAATTATGTTCATATAGTGCTTATAAACACAAAACCCATAAGACTATATACTTCCTACCTTTACCCAATCGGGGCAAGCAGACATCCCGACACACTTGCTACCCAAGTACCTCCAGCCTATGAGTGATCAAACACATTCTTTGCAGTTGGGGCAACCAACCTTGTTTACAAGAGTGAAAACATGTGGCTTGTTATCTGTTGCCAGGAAGATGTCCTTCAGAGAACTGGCATGTCTAAATTGTTGGTACTTTCAAAATCCTTGTAATGGTCCTGTCACAAACATAAGTACATGAGTGTCACTGCTCTAGAGGCAGTGGGATGTGGGTGAATGGAGGCAGAGTAAAGTCTCATTTGATAGACAACTTTAACTAGAGCATCAGACAATTTGTATTCTGATGGTTAAGCAAGGTCATATGATTTCAAACTGTGTACAATCAGAACAAGCCTTGTTTAGCCATATTTTCTGACTAACAATGATAAAGCTATGATGAGTAATCAGAAGCAAACTTCATTCTTATTTGCTGCACCTGGGAAGGACATGAAATCACATTCCAAGAACAAAGCCATGTTGTGAAGGAACTGAAGTCACAAAACTCTCTTGGAGTTTTTTGGTAAGCTCTCAGAATTCTCCTCACACAGCTTCCTTCATGGACCATGCTCATATACATGAAGACAGCTTCATGGCCTCCTGGTTCTATTTTGCTTGGGGTTTGAAATAAAGTGACTCTATGTTGCTATTTGTGTCATTCATTTTGAAACTTGTAGTTAAGTGCTAATACATTTATTTCTGACCTCTTAGAAAGTTGGTTCATTTATCATGGTACAATGTCCCCTCATTATACTGGATAATATTCCTTCTTCTGAAGTCTACATTGTCTAAAACTAAAATCTTGTTGTTTCCTTAGTATTTGTATAATACACCTTTCACTGCTTGGTGTTTAACCTATGTAAAATAGGCTTCTTGCCAAGTGTATACAGTTGGGACATCCCCCACCCTTTTTGCTAGAATAGAACACTTGAAACTAGGTGGTGTATCAATAACAGAGCCCTACTTATTTCCTTACATGTCTCAAGGCTAGAAAGCCCCAAAGCATGATGGTGGCATATGCTGTTTCAGAAACTGGAAATACAGATAAGATATGTGAGAAGGAGCTAGAAGGAGAGGAAACTCCTATGACATAATATCAAACCCATTTCCAGTCTTCTAACCCATGAAGACTATGCCTTCATGACCTAAACAACTCCTACTGACGCCATACTAAGGAATTGAGTTTGCAACCCATGCACTTTTATGGGAAACACTCAACCCATAGCATTCTGTCCTGGCCTCCCAAATCCATGTCTTTTTCATGATGCAAAATAAGTCATGCCATTTTGGTTGTTTAAAACATCTTAAATCATTCTAGTATCAACTAAGTCCTAAATCAACACCAGGTCTCATTTCGGGCTCAAGGCAAGGTTTTTACAGCTGCAAATCAAAACAAGTCACCCTGTTGCAAGGCAACAAAGAAGAATGCCATAAAGAAAGATACTTAATGTTTTGTTTTGGCTTTGGAATGAGTACACACATACATACTATACTACATACCACATACACAACATACACATACACACAGAGAGAAGGAGAAACATACACACAGAAGGAGGGAAGGAGGAAGAGAGAGAAGAAGGGAGGGAGAGAGAGAAACAGGAGAGAAGAGAAGAGAAGAGGAGAGGAGAGGAGAGGAGAGGAGAGGAGAGGAGAGAAGGGAAGGGAAGAGAAGAGAAGAGAAGAGAAGAGAATCTGCTCTAATCTGCATTGGGAGGCATATTCCAAAAGAGTGAAGTAATATAGAAAGGTCCTTAAAGAAGACTGAAAACTGAGAGGGCAGACACTGAGTTGTGAAACTCCAGAACAATCTTCTGTTCCATGTGCTTCTTCCTAGACATAATCAGTAGAGTTGTGTCCCCAAAGTACTGGGCAGCCCCAGCCCTCTAGATTTAGCCCCTATGTCAGTTCCCCTGAACTGCCATTTTATACTGGTGCCTGTGGTTTTTCCAGGTGAGTGTGGCCTGCTGTCAGGAGCACCATTGTTCTGTGGTCCTGTGCATGGTATTTCTGCTCCCACAGCTCCATGGGCCTTGACCTGGTAAGCATTGTCTGCTGCAGCTCCTTATGCCTGCAAAATTAGCAGCAAGTGGATGCTGCTGGGATTCATGGTGTGGACCATACCTAGGGAGGCTTGAGCCTTGGCTGAACAGCCTGTGAAAGCTGCCCTGGGATGCAGAGAGCAGAATCCCAAAGTGGCCTTGGACATATATATGTCCATGAGAATATACTTTGACTTTCTTCCTTCAGCTCTGGGACTATGGTAGAAGAAAGTTCAGGGATTCTAGGGCACTTGGTTCTTTTCTGTTTGTGCTGATTTCTTTAAGTTTCTCAGCATTTGCTGCCAAACATGCTTTGTTACAGTTTTCTGGCCAGGCTGCAAATTTTCCAAATTTTTATACTCTGTTCCCCTTTTAATTACAAAATCTGCCTCTAAGTCATGGCTTTTCTTCCTCACATCAGCAGAGGTAGAAGTAACCAAGCAGAAATGCAGACACGTTGCTATTTCCTGCAGAAATCCTACTCCATCACTTATGAAGTTCACCCTGTACAAAGCCCTAGGCCATGGGCACAGAGCTGCCATGCTCTTTGAGACGAAAGAGCACAGACAGCCCTGACTCCTTTTCTCATGAGGGTAGTCTAGTTTCTATCAGAGAGCTCAGGAAGTTCTCTGATAGACATTGCTATCAGCGTTCTGGTTGATGACTTATGCAATCTCTGATAATTTTTAGATTTTCTGTGGTCATCTTGCTTTCTTTTTCTTTTAAAAATTACTATTGTTGCTGTTATGTGTGTACGCCATACACCCATGGGCACACACATGCCATGATAGGCATGTGGAGGTCAGGACAAACTCTGCAGAGTTGCTCTGTTTTCATCCAGGAATACAGGGCTTGACCTCATGTCATTTATCTACCATGCCAAGGCTTATCTACTGAACCATTTTGCCAGACATGCTCCACTTTTATAAAACTTTTAAATGTTTTTTTTATTAAATTTTTTTCATACAATATACTTTATGTTTCCTTCTTACTCCAACCTTTCCAGAACCTTCCACCTCCCTACCCACCCAATCTTAGTTATCTCTCTCTTAAAAAAAAAAAACCCCAAAAGTCTACAAAACAAAATAGGAATTCATTTTCTGTTAAGCTTGAACATGGGACCTACCCTGGAGTGTGGTTGAAATCCCAGTACACTCCACTGAAATTTTTTTTTTCCCTTTGCCATCAGGTATCAATTGCAAATAACTTTTTTCTTTTCTTTTCTTTTCTTTTCTTTTTTTTTTCTTTCTTTCTTTTTTTTTTTTTTTAAGGAGGACCATGTGATTAGTTTGGGAAAAAGTTCTGTGGGCTGCGGAGAAGAAAATATATTCTCCAGTGTTTGGTGGAATGCTCTGTAGATGTTGGATAGCTCTGTCTGATATATGTGTTATTTGACTCCAACATTTCTCTGTTTAGTTTCTGTCTGGATGACCTGTCTACTGGCAAGAGTGGGGTATTAAAATCATCCATAATCACTTCCTGGGGGGTCAATATGTGATTAAATCTGTAGTGGTGCTTCTTTTATGAACTTAAGTGCCCTTGTGTTTGGTGCATAAAGGTTTAGAATTATAATATCCTCCTGGAGGAGTTTTCCTTTGATTGGTATGTAATGCTCTACTTTATCTGTTCTGATTAGTTTCACTTTTAAGTCTATTTTGTCAGAAACTAAAATGGTGACACCTGATTACTCCTTGAGTCCATTTGCTTTGAATATCTTTTTCCATCCTTTTACCTGAGATTATGTCTATCCTTGCTGGTATTGTATGTTACTTGGCTGCAGCAGTAATATGGACCCTGTTTTCTAATCAAATTTGATATTCTATGTCTTTGTACTCAAGAATTGGGTCCATTAACACTGAGAGTTAGTAATGATCAGTGTTTTAACTTCCATTATTTTGTTGTGGTGGTATGGATCCTCCTCCTTCTGATTTACTATCCAGGAAACACATTGCCACTGTGGGTAGTTTCTGGACTTTATGAGTTCATACGCCAGCTCTTCCACTTCTCATTTGTGCTTTTGCAGATTTTACTTCTTCATGTGCTAGAAATACAATGTTGCTATTTTGTCTGAAATACTCATCTTTCGGAGAAATTTTAAAAATAAGAATTAATGCATTTTATTCATACTTTTCCTTTTTGTCATCTTCACATTTTTGTGCAGACCCAAATTTTTGACTTAAGTTCCTTCTGCCTAAACAATTGTTTTAAAAAGACTAGATCTGTTGGTGGTGACCTGATAGACTCCTCCTCTTTCATTTACAAGTGTTGATTTAATTTAGTGTTGGGTTGGACACAGTTCTCTTGTGGTTGTTCTTTGCCCCTTAACATACTCCGTTGTCTTCTTGCTTTCTGGTTTTGTTTTGCTTTTTAATTTTTATTTATTTATTGCTTTCCTGGTTTGTGACAAGATATGGACCTGATTTTATTCTGTTTCCTGTTTTTATTGTTTCTTCCTTCCTCTGTCTGTTTGTAAGATTTTACTTTGTCTTTGATTTTTCAGTAGCTTGACTGTAGTATGTGTAGTTTTTTTGTTTGTTTTTTTATTGTTGTTTTGCCTTGCTTTGTTTTGTTTTAATCTCCAGGTTTATTGGTTCTTTTGTTTGGTGTCTCACAGTAATTTTGAAATGTTCTCGGTCACTGCTTATTCAAATATTTTATGATTAGTTTTCTTCTTTTTTCTTTTTATTTTATTTTTTCCCAAACAGGCTTTCTCTGTTTAGCCTTGGCTATCCTGAAACTCAATTTGTAGATCAGGCTGGGCTTGAACTCACAGAGATTTGCCTGTCTCTGCTTCTGAAGTGCTGGGATTAAAGATGTTCACCACCACCACCAGAATTGATGGATTCTAATTGAACAGTGTCTCACAGCTATTTGGTAAGTATTCTAACAAGTCTTTTCACTGTGCATTTTGTTTTCGGACTAGGTATATTCTACTAACTTATTTGCAAGTTCATGTTTTTTTCAGCTATGTGGATATATTCTTTAGTCTTTGGAAGGCAATTTTTATCATTTGGAGGGGAGAGAATTTTCTTATTGAACCATTTATTCTTTCTTATATGTTGGGTTCTCTTCTGAGATTGTCAGTCTCTTCTTGGACACTGTCTACCTTTTCCATTAGCCTTTGACAGGACTTATCACAGGAATCTGGAATTCTGTCAGATTGTTACAACATCTGAATCAAATTTGAATCTGGTTCTGACAATTACTTTACCTCCCTTAACTGTGTGAAAAAATATCATACGCCCCAGATGAACAAAGTATTACTAATATTTTCATTTGCTTCAGGTTCCTGATCTTATCCTTATTTTAAAATTTCACATTTTATTCACCATGAAGTTTTTTATTTTAAATTTTAAAATGATTACATTGAACATTATTTATCATGAATACTGGCTGTCTCTTAAATTTTGTACCTAAGGTACATAAATATGTAGATAGATTTTTCTTTAGGCCTCCAGCTCACAAAAAAATGATCTAGAGACTTATTAATTATGAAAGCTTGGCCTATAGCCTAGGCTTGTCCCACTAGCTCTTATAACTTAAATTAACCCATTTCTATTCATCTACATGTTACTACATGACTCATGACCTTCAGCTTTCTGGCATGTCTTGCTCCCTCTGCTTCAGGATGGTGATGAAGCCTTTCTTCTTCCCAGAGTTCTCTCTGTCCAAAAGTCCAGGCTCTACCTTCTGCCCAGCTATTGGCATTTAGCTTTATTAAACCAGTCACAGTGATATCACTTTACACAGTGTAATTATGTATCTTGCAATATAAGTCTCTCTTGTTTTCTACATCTTGAAGCTAAAATGACAGGAATTATTATAAGTTAGGCACTGGAAAGATGGATTAGCAGTTAAGAGTGTGTGCTGCTCTTGTAGGGGAGCTGGGATGAGTTCTCATGTGAGGGTACTAATAACCTCCTATAACCCCAGCTGCAGGGGGTCGGATGACTTCTCATTATTTATTGCCTCCATGAGGACCTACACTCATATGCACACACTTACACACACATAATAAAAATACATCTTTCAGAAATAAAATTTAATAAATTATGCTTACATGCATAATTGATATCAATGTTGGGCAATTTTGGCATGAAGACCATTCTAAAATTTTCTCTTAGATGAAAACCAGTAAAACACACACTTTTCGTGAGTCATAGTGGGGAAATATATGTCTGGCAGATTCTTCTCAGAAACAGTTTATGAGGCTACATTCCCAACCTTATCAGGATTTATTACGCTGTGTAAAAGTAAAGGGTCTCTCAAAATCTCCACATGGAGAGTCAACTAGGAGGGGCTGAGATGGTTTTTAAGGTTATGTGTTAACCATTGTCTGACTGTATGCAGCTCAATGGGCTTGTTCCCATAGAAAAGGGGGTTGGCTACGGGTCCTCCCACTGGGCAAGCAGCACATTGACTCCCCACCAGGGCCCACCTCACAGCATCCAGCCCTGAAGAATGTGCTCAGGTAATACTGATCTGCTGGGAACACAAGACAGTGAGCTAAGGCCCAGGGTGGTTCTTGTTTTTTCCTTGCTCGGTCAGTTGTGGTGTCATGTAGACCTCCCTGCTGGTGGTCATCATGGAGAGGCCTGGAGAAGCCTGTGTGATCATCTTCTCCTATGCTCCAGGAGATTATACTTTGAACAGGAAAACGTGTAGCCATTTTCTATTTGTCTCTGTTATGTCACACCGGAAATCTCACTATGATCACCTCTCATAATTCTTTGCAATAGAAAACACTCAAAGATATAGAAAAAATTAAAATTAAAACCTTTTATTCATCAATACTTGTGAGAAAGCTGTAAAGATAAAATTGAAAATAGAACCACTTCCTTGGATACTTAGGAAGCCACCACTTCCTTGGATACTTAGGATGCCAGCCCCAAGACAGAAAAGCGGGAAGTCTGTGTGCTTCGATCTGAACTTGAGAAATCACTTAGGTTACCAGGAAGGATTCTGAGGTTCAGCGACTAAAGGACTCTTCTTCCCTCCAGCCGCAGTGAGGTAGGAAAGCATCCTTCTGAAATGTCGGGCTGTGAGGCCAGGAGACTTCCGAAGTTAAGATACTCTCTGCCCTTAAGGAGCACACTACATTGTTAAAGGCTTGGAGCTCCAAGGACACTCTTTATAGAAACCAGTGAATGCTTGCCATGTCCAGGATTGAACTTCAGTGGTGACTCTAGCTAAAGAGAGGTTTGGTGGGGAATCAATAGACACAGCCTTAAGTTTTGCTTTAGAATGATGAGAGCTATTTCTAAGATTTTTTTTACATAGCTAATCAATGAGAATGCATTTTCATAAATATTTAGATTGAACCAAAATATAGGATACACACATAAGACAAATGTTCAATACAGCCTGTAGTATATAGTGAGACCTTTCTTTACCAGTTATCACTACTGTGGCATTTTGTTTACACTAGTGTCTACCCACTCACCTTATTTTTCACACTAATGCTACACAGAAAATGTTTTTGTCCAGCACACCAAAGTAAACAATAAGATAAGGAAGACTTAAATGAAGTATGACATTGGTTTGCGTGTCTCTGTGTGTATGCACACACATTCACACTTGTGCTCAGATCACCCAGCTTGGCAACAAGCGCCTTTAACTGCTGCGCTGTCTCTCCAGCTCTATAGTGGGGGTTCAAACTCTCCACTAATCTGCTGCTAACATAAAGAATTATAAAGATAGCCTGTCGCCAGTGCTGCATGCCTTTAATCTCAGCATTTGGGAGGCAGAGGCAGGTGGATCTCTGTGTGTTTCAGACCAGCCTGGTCTATAAGTAAGTTCTAGGACAGCCATGACAGTTAACATAGAGAAACCCTGTCTTAAAAAAGCAAACAAACAAACATATAAAGATGCACATCTGCAGCAGAAGGCTCTACCCGTGAATACATAAGGAGTTTACACCTCAGGTAAGGAGGTGAGACTCAGCCCAGTCAAGTATATACTGTACAAGTTGCTAAATTAAGGCCCCTTTCACTACAGAATAGTCATGTGCCTGAGAGTTAACTGGATTCTAAAGGTGCGATGTCTCTCACTGGGGCAGCTGCTTTGGCTCATTTACCAAATACCTGATGGGAGGACTTCCGGTTACCAAAGCGATGAAAGAATTTTGCAACTGCATCATGTAACCCAAAGTAAGAATCACTTTAGGAAAAGGCATACTCCATATGTTTGTTAAAAGTTAAGAATTCCTTTCTACATTTTCAGATTTAAAGAACTTCAAGGAAGACTATGCTAGGCTTTGTATCATATCAGAAGTCTGCCTCTTGATTGGCACTGTCTACAGCCAGTGCCACCTACTGGGAAGACCTAGGTTAGTGGGGGCTGTGACATCATGGGGACAGCAAGATGCCACCTCCTCTACTTCCATGTTTTTGTCAAGTCCTACCTATCAATTGAGTGGGTTGTCACTTGCCCATATGATGACACACTGCCTCACCCAAATGCTAAAAGACCAGCCTCCAAAACCATGAGGTAAAGTGAACCCTTTCTCTTTACAGGTTGATTGAGGGGTTTCAGACAGCACTGGAAAGTGAACCAACAGTGCATTTCTCTCCCTTCATCCACCTCTTTCTTCCTCACAAAGCAGGTAATCCAGCCTTCATCTGAAATGTGAGTTTTTAAAAAGCTGAAAGGTCCAAGTATGCCTTAAGGTAGGACATGGCTCTCTGGGAAGATTTTAGAGACGTTGTACCCACAGCACTTTGTATTGTTTTATTAAGCTTGTGGGAAGATCTTAAAGATTTTGGAGCAAAGCGTTCTGGCAGATGCTTCTTATCTTTTGAAACATTTCTCTTGGCTCTTTTTTGGGCTCTGGTAGATTTTTTTAATTTATAAAATAAGGTATTTTTTATCCATGTATCCCCTTGCTCTCCCTCCCTTCCCCCTCCCAACCCCTCCCAGTCAGACTTCAGCCTCCCTCCTCCCCATCCCCTCATCCCCTCCTGGAAAGGGGAAGAAGTCCAGAGATGAATCAGCTCAGCATCCACTCCAGGCAGGTCCGATTTCCTCATCGTAATGTCAAGACTGGGTTAGGTGTTCCTCTGGAGGAAATGGGCCCCAAAGTGCCAGTCCATGCACAGAAACACAATATGATCCCTCCTCTCAAGGCTCCACATACTGCCCATGTCAGTGGACAGTTGCTTATTCTTGGAGGGCCTAGTTCCTTTTCCTGATGGTTCCTCAGTGGCTGTTCTTGATTCAGTGAGCTCCCCAGAGCTCCAGCCTGTTATCACTGTGAAAAATTTTCCTTATAATCCCTATCCCCTTACTCATATAAACTCTCCCCCTACCCTCAGCTGGACACAGGAACTCAGCCCAGTGCTCAGCCATGTATCCCCACCTCTACCTATATTTATTGTTGGATGTAAGTTCTGTGATGGCACTTACGGTGGCTATTCATTTGATTATAGAGGAAGTCAAGTCTAGGCAACACCTTCACTATTGGTTGGAGACCTAGCCAGGGACATCCTGTGAGTTCTTGGAGGTTACCCCAGCACCCCGTCTTTTTCCAACTCCACATTGGCTTCCTCTATTAAGATCTCCATCTCTTTTTTTTTTTCTCCCTCCTTGTTGTTCCTCTCAATCAATCATCTTCTCTCATGATTTGTTCCCACCTCTTCTTGGTTGCAACCCCTTATGCTCCCAATTAGCTAAGGAGATTTTCTCTATTTTCTCTTCCTATGTAACTCCCTGGATGTCTCTCTTGTTCCTTCTGGTACCAATCTGTTCTGGGGTTGTGGTTTTCAGCCTGGGTATTCTTTGCTTTTTGTCTAAAGTCCACTAATAAGTGAGTACATCCCCAGCTTATCTTTCTGGGTTTGTGAGACCTCATTCAGGAGGATATTCTACAAATCCATCCATTTGCCTGCAAATTTTAAGATATCACTTTTTCTTACTCCACTATGTAGATGTACCACAGTTTGTTAATCCATACTTCAGTTGAGGGGCATCTAGGTTGTTTCCAGGTTCTTGCTGTTACAAATAATGCTGCTATGAACATAGTTGAGCTAATGACTTTGGGGTGCGAATGTACATCTTTGGGTATATGCCCAATAGTGGTATTGCTGGATCCTTGGGGAGAGAGATTCCCAGTTTTCTGAGAAATTGCCAATACTGCATTCCAGAGTGGCTGAACAAGCTAACACTCCCACCAACAATGGACGAGTGTTCTCCTTGCTCTGCATCTTCTCCAGCATAGACTGTCATCTGTGTTTTTGATCTTAGCCATTCTGACAGCTGTAAGGTGGTATCTCAAAGTAGTTTTGATTTGTATTTCTCTGATGGCTAAAGATATTGAACACTTTTTCATGTGCCTTTCAGCCATTTGTAATTCTTCTGCTGAGAATTCCCTTTTTAGTTCTGAACATCAATTTTTAATTGGGTTATTTAGGGTTTTGGGCTCTAGTTTCTTGAGTTCTCTCTATATTTTAGAGATCAGTCCTCTGTCAGTTGTAGGATTGGTGAAATTTTTTTTCCATTTTGTAGGCTGTCGTTTTGTCTTATTGACTGTGTCCTTGGCCTTACAGAAGCTTTTCAGTTTCAGGAGGTTCTACTTATTGATTGTTGTTCTTAGTGTCTGTGCTACTGCTGTTATATTTTGGAAGTGGTCACCTGTGCTAATGTGTTGCAGCTTATTTCCCACTTTCTTTTGTATCAAGTTCAGTGTAGCTGGGTTTATGTTGAGGTCTTTAGGCTCTGGTAGATGTTGAACATGGGGATGTGAGGAGCATATGACCCAAACTACCCACTATGGCCAATTTTTGCCATAAAAATTTGTAATGGTAAGCACGCCAAGAAGCATTAAGACAGGAGTCTACAATATCAATAAGCCTTATGGAACATTCTCTGTGACTAGCTTCCTGCAGCAGTGAAAAATCAAAATTCAGCTTTCAATTAAGGGTTACTTTGCATGTTATATTGGCAGCCATACATGCAGGAGGTAGTGGTCAGTATGGTGGAATAGCCTGCTAGTGCTCAGACTTTGATTCACATATGATTCTGTCTGGTTTTATTTCTGCTGGTTGATGAATGACTACAACACAAAGTAACTTAGGGAGGATAGGTTACTTTAGCTTATAGTTCTAGGTTATGGTCCATCATTGCAGAGGAATCATACTGCAGGAATCTGAAGCAGCTAATCTTACCACATCCTCTGTCAGGAGAGTAAATAAATGATTGTATGCATGCTTAGTGTTCAGCTAGCTTTTTCTATTTTTGCACAGTTTAGGGACCCCAAAACAGGAAGTATACTGTTCCACTTTTAAGCTTGGTCTTTTCACATTAGTAAAGGCAATCAAAATAACCCCCACCCCACAGGGCAACATGATCCAGACAATGTTTCATGGACATTCTCTTCCATCTGATTCTAGGCTTCATAAAGTTGACAAATTTAATGGTCATATGTCCATGTGTTAGAAACTGAAAATGACTCCAGCCAGGACCACAGTCCTCACTGATTCCAGCAGAAATTTGACATTTGTTCAAAGGTAGAAAATCATTAAAATTCTTATCATTTACACATGTGAAGTGTGTGAAGGCCCAGTAACAACACAACTGCCATCCATGGAGATCCACATCCAGGGAGACTCACAGTAAGGAATTGTGGGTTCTACCTACCACAGCTTTAGCAATAAAAATATGTTACTGTAGAGTTGGGGTGAAGCTATTGAATTTTTCTCCAAAGGTAAGTTCAACAAACATTTACTAAGCCATCTTTATCTTTTAGACTTGGCCAGAAACTATGCTAGGTATTGGGGCCTAAGAGAACACTAAAACATGGTATCTGCCCCAAGACTTGGGGAAATTATTTTTCCCATAGTCTTGGAACTAAAATGAAGATAATTTTCTCTAGAATCCTGGGCTATGTCTGTGTTGCAGACTATTAATATACATAATTAGGCTAAGAAAGTAGCATGCTGGAACCTTCAGAAATCTAGATTTTCATAAGACAATGTAGGGCTGGATAAATAATAGGTGAATTAACACTTGTCTAAACAGGATCCCCAAATCCTCTCCCCAGCTGGCATCAGTAAAAGCCAAGAATTGGTCCCAACAGACTCATGGTAATGGCCCAGCTCCTGTGATCAGTCTGGTATCTCATTTGGGCATGATTTCAAGCCCTTTCTAGCATTAAGAGCTAGAATATCGAGGGCCGTACTCATTAGATATTGGATCAAGCTGTGCCCTGTCAATTTTAACTATATTCTTTAAGTGCCAGCTGTTATGTGCTTACACTCTGTAGATCAGCATCCACAGCTCACTTATCACCCACAGGACTATGGTCCTATGCTGCTCTCATACATAGAACTAGGGGCTCCCAGGGCCTGTGTTTTTCAGGGTTCCAGTTTTTCATGGAACCCTGATCTCTTTTCTCTTTCTTTCAGCCAATAACTTAGCGGGATTTTCTGTGACATTTTGGTGGCATGACACTGTTACCAGTATACCTACTCATGTCTTCAGGATAGAGGAAGATAAAAATGGGAAGCAGAATACCCATTCTGCTATTGCTATTCACTTTTCAAATTCAACTTCTTTCTATAATTAGCCTGAATCTTTCCATCACCAGAATGGTTAGGTCTTTTTCTTTGCATTTTTCTTGGATTTATAGTTTAGCATTTAAAAAATAATCAGTTGTACAGTTGCATTAAAGTTTATTGGTTTTCTTCTGTCTTCTTTCTTTTTTTTCGGGGGAGGATTCAAGACAGGCTTTCTCTGTGTAGCCCTGGCTGTCCTGGAACTCCCTCTGTAGAGAAGGCTGGCCTCATACTCAGAGATCTGCCTGCCTCTGCCTCCTGAGCATTGGATTAAAGGTGTGGTGGAAAGTCACTTCTTTTTAAAATTTATTTTATTTTTTTTGAGATGATAATACATATAATTACATAATTTCCCCTTTTCCTTTCCTATCTCTAAACCCTCCCATGTATCCTCTACCCTTGCTCTCCTTCAAATTCATGTCTTCTTTTTTATTAACTGTTGTTACATACATAGTATGTGTTTTATAAGTATACACACACAAATACAATCTGCTCAGTCTGTATAATGTTACCCATATGTATATGCTTTCAGGGCTGACTGCTAATATTGGGTGGGTAAGCAATTGGTGTGCTCCTTCCTGGGAAAGACTGTTTCTCCTGCTCCCAGAATTCCTTAGTTCCCTATAGTTCTTTGTGTAAGGTTGAGACTTTGGGAGTTTTTCCATACATGTTAGCATGTCTATTGGTGCTGTCCTTGTTAAGGTCATATTTTGGCAGTCATGTTAATGAGACTTTGTGGGTTTAGTTTTTATGCTATCTCTAGAAGCTTCCTGTTCCTTTGGACCTTACAGCATTTCTGCCTCCTCTTCCAACATAATCCCCGAGGCTTAGATGTAGAAGTTGTGTTGTAGATGTTTCATCTGAGACTGAGCTATGCATCTCTGCATTTTGATGGCTTGTAGTTTTCTGCAATGGTCTCCATCTGTTGCACAGATGAGTTTCCTTGATGATAACTATATTTTAAATTTTATGTGTTAATTTTTATTTATGTGTACATATATGTTACATAAATCATCTATATGCAAGTATCCACAGAGGCCAGAAAACTGGACAGATTCTCCAGAGCGAGCTGACAGGCCATTGTAAGCCTCCCAACATGGGTGCTGGGAAATGAACTAGGGTCCTCTAGAAGAGCAGTGCTCTTAGACATGTCGTCTCTCTAGTCACAAAGGTCCACTTCTAAGTTCTAGAAAGACAAATCAAAAGGATCATAACAGTGCTCCATTTATCTATTTGTTTATTATTTTTTCTACTTTGTTTTCACATTAATATTACTTTCTTTGATGATCTTATTTGCAAACTTCAGTGTCTGGCTCGTTTCTCGGTCTGCTTCTGTTTCCTGGTTTATCTCTTGATTATCTGCCACTTGCCTGCTTCCTAGCTCATTTTTTATTATACCATATGCCACACATTGTGAATTTGAAATTAGCATCTTCCACTGAAGTTTCTTTGCCCTTGTCTTACCTAGGCATACAGCAAATGGACTGACCAATCAGGAGCTGAGGTAGGAAAAGGCTTGGTTTTCTATTAGCTAGTCTCTTTTGACCTCTAGTCAATCCACACTGCTCTGGTGGATGTTACTTCTAAGTCTTTCCATGGACAGTCCCATGTGGTCCTTCAGCATCCCACATTGGTAAATACTTAATGGTACTAACCAGTTGTCTCCTTGACTGTGACATTGCCTTCATTTCTATTCTAGTTTTCAAAGACTCTATCATTTAGCTTTTTGGTGCCCCCCAATCAATGCAGCCTCAGATTTTAGAAAATGTCTTAAGAAAACATGGAGGTATGTGGGAGCCCAAAGGACTCCAACCTTGTGAGCCTGCCTAAAGATTCCAGCTGTTCTCGCTGCCTCTGCTCACACGTCTGATTTGGGGGCTTTTGAACTTTTGCCACATTATGACAGTTCCAGAAGGAAAACAGCAGAGGTAAGTCGGTTCTTCTTGATGTAGCTGAGAGAAATTCTCAACAGAAGCAATTTCAAAGATGAAATATTGATTTTGGGTCACAGTGCCAGTCCATCACTGCAGGAAAAGAATGGAGGAGTTCATGGCAGTGGTATCATATGGAGTAGCTTCTGCATATCTTGGCAGATCAGAAAGCGGAACGTGGTATGGAAGGAGTTGGGAATAATCAAGACCACTCCCACTGACCCCCTTCCTCCAGCTAGACACACATGACATTTCCTATTCAAACCACAACCTAGGGCTCAGCTACCTTCTCTCCAATCTTTTTTCCAGATCTTGACCCCTGTTATCACATTAGGTGTCTTTATACTAATGATTTCTTTTTTAAAAAGAATAATATAGGGTTGTCGACATGGCTCTGCTAGTAAAGGTACTTGTCACCAAACCTAGTGATCTGAGTTTGATATCAAGGGTCCACATGGTAGGAGAGGACCAACTCCCTCAAGCTGTCTTCTGATTTCTACACATATTCCCCCCACAGACACATACATGCATGTGTACATGCACACACACACACACACACACACACACACACACACACACACACACGAGCCATAAAGGGAGGTGAAGGTGGCCAGTGGCATGGTTTAGTGGGTTAAGGACCCTCACAGCAAGCTTGTGATCTGAGTTGAACCCTCCAGACCCCCATGCTGCAAGAGGAGAGCCAACACCCATGAGTTGTCCTTGAACTTCTATATGTGCGCTATGACATGGCTGTTCCCCACACATACACAAAATAAACAAGTGAAATGTATGTGGCTTTTGTTACAGAGTCATCTTCTATTAGCATTGTCAATGACAGTCTTAGCCTGCCACCAATCAGTCTGTCCATGAGAGAAGGTAAGATACATAGAAAAAAAAAGACGAATCATGAAAATCTACCTTGAAATGAAGAAGCATGGCTCACTCTCACATCTATATTTATTCTAGCCAGCCAAACTAGGAAATAAAATGCAGAGAGAGTAATGAAGATGTAGTGGAAAGGTTAGGAATTGACACCCCACAAACATGCCTGATCAAATGCAGCAATAAAGCCTCTTGTTTTGTTTACAAAGGTGAACTGTAGTCAACTGTTAAAGATAACGTCTTCTGGACAGAAGTGGACTGAGCATCCTTTGGTGCATTCTTCCAGAACTTTGCCTCTACAAGGGAGAGAAAGGCATACCCTTCTCAGAGGGTCTCCCTAGGCTGTGATGTACATGCTGGACTCCTCTCTGTGGCCTATGTGGTCCAGACACTGAAGTCACTAGAATAAAATGAAGTAAATTTTCATCCTAGCTTCTCTTCTCAGCCTCTTTTTTGGGGGGAAGATTCTGGGAGGAAGTGAGAAGTTAGAGTCTTGCTAGTAACTTAGGCTGGCCTTGAACTCAAAATCCTCTCACCCAGACTCTTGTGTGGCTTGACAGGTATACCCCCCCTCTGGCTTTTCTGCAGAGGCAAGAGTCTTGACAATATATTCAGTGACATACTTAAAATATTCTTCCTGCCTGTGCTTTCTGCCATATCCATATTTTTTCAGTTAGTGCTAATCTGCTAGAAAGTCACGAGCAATAGAATAAGAAAGTTTGAAACTTTTTATAGTTGGAAAAATGACCTCTCAGGCCACTGTCCTCTGCTAAGTACATTAATATCATTCTCAGGACTTTGCCACTGTGGTGGAAGTCAGAAAAAAATATTTTTATGGGGATTATTGTATCAACTGAGTCCAATCAGGCCTGGGTTCATTTTTGATAAGGTAAATAGAGAAGTGACTGTTTACTAGCTTCCAAAAGGTGATAAACCATGTATCTGAATAAAATGTTAACATTGCTGGCATGCAGAGATTATAGCAATGTAAATTTTATCTTTAGAAACAGCCCCAATAGTGTAGCTCTTAAAACACTGAGTTCTGCTTGCAATTATTGCCAAAGATTTGAAAATTCAGTTTCTTTCCCTGGAGTAGTTTAACTATCAGAATGGTTGCTTCCTTTATCTGCACATCCCAAATTACACAGTTGCTTTAATCCTTTCGAAATTAGTGGATTTCCACCATGGGATTTAGCCAGAGGATATTTTCCAGTTCTGCTGATACCAACACTTAAAGTGATTATGTAAAACCTATTTTCATTCTACTATTTCATCTTAGAAAAGACCATTTTCCCAATTTCTCTCTCTTCAGAAGAAAAAAAGATCAGGACTGGATGAGCTATTGGCAGTTGGCTCCATGCCATTGGCTGAGGGTAAATAGTTTTCAGAATTGTTGCTGAGATATTTTTTTTTCTTTCCAAAATCCTGCTACACCCTTGCCAGAATTTGTCACAAGTCAGAGAAGGGCAGGGGTTAGACTGCTATAAGGAGTTTAAGATAAGTCAGAATATTTGGAGATACAGTCAAGGGTATCTATACTAATTCAGTTTTTCTGAACGTATTTTGTTCTTCCTAAATTGTTTCAATGGCATCAGGTGGTGGAGGTTGGCTCTGTTAGATTGCACAGGTTAAAAGCTAAGCTCTGTTCACAAAAGAAGATGCTGTGCAGTTGAGTCTGCTTAACCATAGTAAAGCTGGACCATTTATTGGGCTCAGGTTTCAACTTCCTTCACCTATTCTTGACTTTATATAAAGCAGGGAGCTAAAGAGCAGAAATTTTGGTGGGTGTGAAATAATTTAGACATAATCCTGAATCTAAGAATAAGTTATATTTCTGTATGCTATAACAGAATTTCTGAGACTGGGTAATTTATAATAAACATAAATTTATTAAGTCAAAGTTCTGGAGATGGTAATGTTCAGAACCAAGGTAGCTGCCTTTGGCAAGAGTCTCTTCATCTCTTCCTTTCTCTGTTGTCTGTTTGTTTCTCTCTGTCTCTGTCTATCTTTCTCTGTATCTGTGAATGTGTGTGTACATTAGTGGATGGCATATCTGATGTGTGTGCTCCTTTATGAGGTAGAGGAGATGTGCACCTGTGAGGACATAGGTGGAGGCCAGAAGTGGATACTGACTCTGTCACTTTCTGCCTTAATCCCTCAAGACAGGACCTGTCCTTGAGCTTGGGATTCATGCTTTGGCTAGACATGCTGGCTAGCAGAGCCCAGAAATCCTCTGTCTCTGTCCCCACAGTGTTAGAGATCCAAGAACATGCAGCCATAGCTGGATTTTTATATGGCATTGGGGATCAAATCTAAGTCCTCACCTTCTTGCTGGATCACACATGGCATAAGGCAGAGGGACAAAAGTATAAGGGAGCACTCCCCCTCCTGGGAGCATCCCTCATTCTGGGATTGTTTTGTAAAGGATTTAGTTTAGTCACAAGGCTAGAGCCCTTGTGACCTGTATCTAGGACATTTCACATCACTGGGGATTACTTTTTAACATGAGTTTGTGAGGTAACAAAAACAGCCAAGCTATTAAAAAACTTCTCAGTATGTACACATTTAAAAAAAATTTGTCAGAAAATAACTACTCATTTTAGTCTTTGTGAGGTGGTGACAAGTTGAACCCCAACTCTACTCTTTCTCTATTCATTCTCAAGAGGCAGAACCATCTCAGTCCTTCTTATAAAGGATCTTTACTAGGACAGCATGTGGGAGAGCCCATGGTTCTTGTTTATCACCGATGTTTGTATTCTCTGTTAAGAAATGAAGGGGAAACATAGACACACTGCAAAATGAAACAAAATAGCTCCACTTAGCTGGGCAAGAACAACTACTAAGATAAAATAATTGTAGAGACACCCTAAGATAACAATTCTCTTGGCTCACACAGATGAGGATTATTTCCTCACCGTCTGAGTCCACAGTGAAGACACCATCAAGATCTCAGAAAAGCTTTGCAATGAGGCAAAGTTGATGTAGTCTTCTCCTCATTAATAGTTATGTTTTCCTGGCTTGTTTGGGAGGGGGATATATAATAATTTTATTGATATCCAGGCATTGCAGATTTAACACTGTTGAATGGTAGGTTTGTTGTATTCCTTTAAGTAGTGCTAAGTATTTTTTTTTGGCAAGTCGTTAAGCTTTTATCTCACTAATTTCATCCTTTTGACAATCTTTTTTTTTTTAATTCTTGCTAAAGCTCTGTTTTAAAAGGTCATCTAGAAATGAAAACAATGATGTAATGAACAGAAAAAGATGCTAGATGGCTGTTATAAATCTTTTGTGTTTGTTGAAGTAAATAAAATTATTAACATAATGAAGAAGGAAATGAGAGAATGACTGGATGGGTTTTAGGTAATAAAAATGCAAAGCTGGATAAAGCTGCTGAGCACTTGCAAGAGAGGGTTATATGCTGAAAATGGAAAGGCCAATGAACTTGAAGTTAACAGGTCCACAGACAACCTAGCAGGAAGGAGAAAAAACACTTGAAAAATGAGCAGTGCACTCATAAGCTGTGGGACAACATTAAATACTCAAACATATGTTTAACTGGGATCCCAGGACAGTGAGTTGGAGCAAAAAGTTTATTATGGGAAACATCAGCCAAAATTTTGTCTAATTTGACAAAAACCCTAAACCCACAGATCTGAAAGGCTCAATGAATTCCAAATATGAAAAACATTAAAAAAATTCAAAGCACTATGTAAAATGGTGTCTTCTATATATAACTGGGAAGCTGCACTCATGAAACCCATGAAATCTCCACAATATGGTCATCTCAACAAGATCTGGAAGGTGGCAACACCAACTGGCAAACCAACATGGCTGGGGAAAATCTCCCAAGGTCTCGCTCTGAGATGAAGAGCTACAGGCAGTTAATAGCAGCTAAGAAAGTGAGGATCAGTCTTCTCCAGGAATAAGCCCACTGATAGATTATCTAATCCCAAGAGGTCAATCCTAAATGCCTATACACATAAGTGATATCAAATGGATTCAGCAGGCTACACACACACACACACACACACACACACACACACACACACACACGGATAAATTTGAGGAGAGGAGGAAATTACATAAATACTGCTTACATATGAAATTCTATTTAAAAACAAACCAACTTTTAAAAGAAAAAAGATCGAAAGGTCAAAATGAAAACAAACAAACAAAAAATCCAATGGTTCTTGGATCTGCCAGGGATGTAAGGTGAAAAACACAGCAAATTAGAGACAGGTTGTTACAGAGAGTTGCAATTCTCAGAGCAGAAGCCAACTAACATAAATCTCTACATGGCCCACCTCTGGGGGAAAGAATGTAAACTGCATGTGGACAAAGGACTGGAAACTCAGTGTAGACAAACCTGAGACTTGAATGACTTCAGGGACAGTCATAAAGCTAGTCACTCCCAAAGTGTGAGCCATGGATTTACTCTCATGAGTTTTATCTTTGGGAAACTTACCTGGTTTTCACAGTGAATTGCTGTGGAAAAATCTTTCTGCACACTGTGACTATGTATTCCTCTCATTGGTTAATAAAAAGCTGACAGACCAGTAGCGAGGCAAGAATTATAGATGGAACAGCCAGACACAGAGGAAGAAGGGTCGAGTCAGAGGAGATGCCAGCTAGCTGCCGAGGAAGCCAGATGTGCAGAAAATGAGCTAAGAAGCCATGAGCCACATAGCAAAGCATAGACATGGTTTAATTTAAGTGTAAAAGTTAGCTAATAATAAGTCTGAACTATCAGAATTTATAATATTAAGCCTGTAAGTGATTATTTGGCAGAGAAATGTTCGACTACATATGGCACCCAACATGGGGTTCTAGATAAAGCATTATTCTAATTAATCTTTATCAATAAAAAAATCAGGAGTCAGATGTTGGGGTAAGAACCTGAACGATCAGAGAAGCAGGGAGCAGCCACCAGTGGCCTCCTATCTCTACTGTTCCTTCATCCAAAAGGGCCTGAGATCCCCTCTTCACCCTACCTTACTACTTCCTGTCTTCTCTATCTACAGTCCTCCAAACCTCTATGGTTAATTTAGGTCAGCTAATAGCTAGCTTTGTCTTCTAACTCCAAGTAAGCTTTTATTTCTTAGAATACAATCAAAATATCACACAACAGTGAATAAGCCAGAAAAATCCACATATGCTTCTGGCAAAGAAGACGAATCAGTCAAACATCTGTTCTTACTAAAAATGTCTGCCCTTTGGAGAAATCATTTCAGTAGAGTCTACTTACTGTGGTTTTATCAGAAACTAAGTCACTTAGGGCAGGGGAAATACTAGCCCTAGTCTATTTTAGCCACTTTCCCCCTACTACGTAAGAAAGACCTCAAAAGCCCTTGTGAGATGCAAACTCAAAGGCATGGAGCCTGAGAATCCACGAAGTACAGGGCCTACTCTCTACTAATCTTGTCAATATGAGGGAGGCATGCTTGCCTGATTTCCTTTTGCCTGGCACAGCATATCTTGCTTTCAATAACAGCATGCAAAGCATAATAAAAGTCAAAACAAAATGGCCCTTTGAAGAGACAGAGGGAGAACCAAAGTTGGATATACAAGGATGCTGGGTCGTCAGACTGGGGAATCTAAATGATTGTGATTAATGCATTAAGACTAATGATGGAAGAAATTGGCAACATGGAAGAACATGGTTCTATGGTTGGTGTAAAGCAGGGAAATGGAAATTCTAAGAAAGAATAAAAAATGCTAGAGATAAAAAATGCTGCAACATAAATGAAGAATGCATTTTTTTTGCTATAAACTTCCAAAACATCTTAAAAACTTGGAACAAAATATCCAAAAATTGTGGTTCTATGCCGAGAGCTGTAGCATGTGCTTAATAGGAGCAAGAGAAGAAAAAAGAAAAAAGAAACAGTTAAGAAAATAGTTGAAGCAGTTATGACTGAGAATGTCCTCAGGTTAATGTCAGATAACAAACCACAGAAGCTCAAAAGATGCCAAGAAGAATAGATGCAAATAAATAAAAGGAGGAGAAAATAAATAAATGATACTTAGGTATACTATGTTCAAATACAGACAATAAAAGATGGGTCTCTAGAAAAAAACAAGAGGATAAAACATCTTAACTATAAAAAAGCAAAAATAAAAATTGCATCTAACTTCCTAGGAAGCAGGAAAGCAAAAAGAGAGTAGATATCTGAAATATTAAACATTTTAAGAGAAAAAAACATACACTTCACAATAGTCATGAGACTTTTGTTCTCTTGAGATATTCTTCTGTCCTTTCTACCTGTTGACGCGCCCGAAGAAGCATCGCTGAACGCTCACATTTCCCTGCCATCATGTCTAAGTCAGTCTCCTAAGGAGCTGAAGCAGCTGCGGAAGCTCTTCATTGGAGGGCTGAGCTTCGAAACAACCTACGAGACCCTGAGGAGCCATTTTGAGCAATGGGGAACACTCACTGACTGTGTGGTAATGAGAGATCCAAACACCAATCGATCCAGGGGCCTTGGGTTGGTCACATACGCCATTGTGGAGGAAGTGGATGCCGCTATGAATGCAAAACCACACAAGGTGGATGGAAGAGTTGTGGAGCCTCAGAGAGTTGTGTCAAGAGAAGATTCTCAGAGATCAGGTGCCCACTTAACTGTGAAGAAGATCTTTGTTGGTGGTATTAAAGAAGACACTGAAGAACATCACCTTCAAGAATATTTTGAACAGTACGGGAAAATTGAAGTCATTGAAATAATGACTGACAGAGGCAGTGAGAAAAAGAGAGGGTTTGCTTTTGTCACCTTTGATGACCATGACTCTGTGGACAAGATTGTTATTCAAAAGTACCATACTGTGAATGGCCACAACTGTGAAGTAAGAAAAGCCCTGTCAAAGCAAGAGATGGCTAGTGCTTCATCCAGCCAAAGGGGTCGAAGTGGTTCTGGGAACTTTGGTCCTGGAGGCAGTTTTGGGGGCAATGACAATTTTGGGCGAGGAGGAAACTTCAGTGGTCATGGTGGCTTCGTGGCAGCCATGGTGGTGGTGGATATGGTGGCAGTGGGGATAGCTATAATGGATTTGGTAATGATGGGAGCAATTTTGGAGGTGGTGGAAGCTACAATGATTTTGGCAATTATAACAATCAGTCTTCAAATTTTGGACCAATGAAGGAAGGAAACTTTGGAGGCAGAAGCTTATGGTGGTGGAGGCCAGTACTTTGCTAAACCACAAAACCAAGGTGGCTATGGTGGTTCCAGCAGCAGCAGCAGCTATGGCAGTGGCAGGAGGTTCTAGTTACAGCCAGGAAACAAAGCTTAGCAGGAGAGGACACCAGAAAAGAGACAGGGAAGCTACAGGTTACAACAGATTTGTGAGCTCAGCCAAGCACAGTGTTGGCAGGGCCTAGCTGCTACAAAGAAGACATGTTTTAGACAATAGTCATGTGTATAGGCAAAAAAAACTCCAGGACTGTATTTGTGACTAATTGTATAACAGGTTATTTTAGTTTCTGTTCTGTCGGAAGTGTAAAGCATTCCAACAAAGGGTTTTATTGTAGACCTTTTTTCACCCATGCTGTTGATTGCTAAATGTAATAGTCTGATCATGACGTTGAGTAAATGTATATTTTTTTAAATGTGCTGTGTAAAGTTAGTCTACTCTGAAGCCATCTTGGTAAAACTTCCCCAACAGTGTGAAGTTAGAATCCTTCAGGGTGGTGCCAAATTCCACTTGGAATTTATTTATAATTTCTTGGGTAGAGAAGCCATTCTCTTCAAAAACCTTGGTGTAGTAGTTAAACTACTGGTTATTGTGACTTTAATGAGTTTTACCATTAAAGGGATCATCCAAGCAAAGTCCCATTTTGTTATAAAATGGTTGTTGGCACACCCTATGCAATACAAAAATTGAATGATGGTATCAGATAAAATAACAAATGGGAATGAAGCTTGTGTATCATCCATTATCATGTGTAATCAATAAACGATTTAATTCTCTTGAAAAAAAAGAAATATTCTTCTAAACTATGCTAGTCAGTTTGGCCACTATCACAAATTGCCAGAGACTGGTATCACAAACAAGATGAATCTATTTTTCATGGTTCTTGATGCAGAAAGAGCAAGACTAGTCTGCTTTATTGACTTCTAGGAAGGACTACTTCCAGTTTGCTGCTAATCAGAGCTTTGCATGGTAGAAATGGGGCCATTTAGTTCACTGGACTTTTCCTATGAAGGCAGGAATTAAATTTCTGAGGTTTTCACCTTAAGTACCTAAATACCAGCTGAAGTCACCACTTTCATATTGGGGTCAGGATTTCAACATATATCTCGGTAGAGTAAAGGACAATGTTTAGATCACAATCAAAGGTGAAGGAAAAATAAAGATAACCTCAGACAGATAAAAGTTGGAGGAAATTTTTACCAGAAAACATTTCTTATGATGAGTAGTTTGTTTGCTTTTTAAAAGCTTCAGAGAAAGGGAAAGTGAGCTAGGAACTTGGATCTATGTAAAGTAAGGAAGAACATTCACGAATGGATGAATGTGTGAAGATAAAGAGTATCCAGCATAAAAATGCAGTTGCACATAGAGAAATGAAGATAACCACGGAGATAGTTTCCTGAGGACACAGCTGAATGACCTCTCTGAAGTGTGTGTGTACAGGAAGCAGAGTGGGACAGCCTTCACTGTAGAGCTCTGAACACAATGCAAATGTCACTAAAATGTGATGACAAAATCATTTTAGATAATGAAGGTAATAAATGTCAGTGCTGCTGGCTTTCACTAGCAGACAGTACTGAAGTCCTTCATCCAAAGTGAAATGGCTTCTCATAACAGTTAAAACCACTTACACAAACACACACACACACACACACACACACACACACACACACACACACACACACTAATGAAGTGAGCTGTACATGGTAACTGTGTGATCAAAATAAAATAAATGCTCTTTTAATTTTTTTGACCTGAATATAATTGACATTAAAACAAAAACAGTAACAGTTTTTCTGCATGATTACAATAGCAATAAAATATTTAAGACTGTTAGCACAAAGGAGGAAAAAGGAAAAAATTGCTATATGCTTTATTTCTTTAAGGTTTTAAAAATTATGTATGTGTCATATATGTGTATATGTATATTGCAGGGGGCTATGCATATGAGTGTAGTTATACATAGAGACCAGAAGATGGCATCATATCTTCCCAGAGCAGGAGTTACAAGCAGTTGTGAGTTGCTCTATGTGGATGCTGGGAACCAAAGCTGGGTCTTGTGAAAGAGCAGTAGGCACTCTTAACCACTGAGCCATTTCCAGCCCTCTTTGCTTCTTTAATAATGTATGAACTTCTATGTTATTAAACCAGAGTAGATTGTGATGAATTGTAGTAATATATGTAAAGCCTCAAGGCAACACTAAAGACACATTTTAAGAAAACTTACCAATAAATCAGTAATAGAAATAAAATGGAATAGTAAATATAATCTAATTAATCTAAAAGACAGGAAAGATGATGAGGAAAGAAAAAAGAAATGTGACAAAGTCTTCGTGGAGATAAATCCAACCACACAGTGTTTGCTTTCAATAATAAAAGGATTATAAAATACAAAATAATAACAGACTGTATGACTGCTTACAAGAAATACATTTTCAATATAAAGAGATGTAGGGTAAAAATAAAAGAAAAATGTATACATATAAGCACTAACACCAATAAAAGGCATACCACATGAACAGTAAAAACTAGAGTGGCTGTATTAATACAAGATACCCAGGACTGAAGATAGGAACATTTCCTTGGCCACCTAAAGATAAATGGTTTGAAATATGAAAAAAATAATTTGTCTGGGTGTGTGCTTGATTACAGATTCTAAAACAAAACAAACAAACAAACAATAACAACAAAACCAACAACCAAACTCTGGCAGTCAAAGAGACTGGAATTCACAGATTTCAATTTGTAAAAACAGTAGACAAAAATGTTCCATGAGTATCTAGCAGACTTGAGAATCACTGGCTCATGGCCACCTTGATCTCTTTGACAGTTTACTTCCCCCAAATCCAACACAGAAGAAAGAATTTGCAATGTCTGTGTGGGTACAGTGTAAGACTCTAAGAGCACCAGAGGAAGCCCTGTGAGTGGAAATTGTCTAACAGCACACAAGACCCAGCTCCATCACACACAAGTTAAAGGGTATAAAGAAGAGAGTAAATATCATTACACAAAGGTAAAACAAAGGCAAATAAACCAAAGAATGTATTTACTGCTTTACTCATATAAAAACATAGTGATCATACTGTAAGGTGATTGTATAATAAATGAATGAACCCCTAACAAAAGGGGAAATAGCATTTAAGAAGTAGAAACAGCTTCTAGAAAAGGTCATGTTATGTGTATGAAAGGATAGTCTCATGCACAACATTTATTTCTACCTTTCAGGCTCTTGAAGATTACAGTGTTTGCTGACATAGTCTGCTGGTGAGGACAGCCCTGGCTATGGCCATCTCTCCTAATTTCATGCACAGTGCCCTTAGACTGTTAGCTGAGAGAGCATGGTAAAAGCACTTAACCTGGAAATCAGTAAGTGCTGCAAATTTAGTTTCCTTTCACCTTCCCAGGAAGCCAGTTATTAGTTATATAAAATACTTTATCAGGTGAGAGTATAGGGAACTTATCCCTATGAGATTGTTTTGAATATAAAGTAGTGAAGTTTCCATGCAGCATTGTGTCAATATCCAGCAAAGTAATTGATTACATATACCATTTGTGCCCATACCTTTAAAAAAAAAAAAAACCCAGCCCTTGGGAGGCAGAGTGGATCTCTGAGTTTGAGACCAGTGTGGTCTACAGAATGAATTCCAAGATAGCCAGTGCTGCACCGAAAAGCCTGTCTCAAAAAACCAAAATCAAAGCAAAAGAAAGGGAGAGAAAGGACAGAAGGAAGGAAGAAAAGAAGGGAGGAAGAAGGAGACAAAGAGAAAAAGTAAAACAGCGATCCTCCGCACACACCTTTTGCAGTAACAACTCTACTCCTGGGAAAATGGCATTGATATTCTTGCTTACATGAACTGACAAGCATATATTTGTGGGTTGATGACTGGTTTATAAACTGTAGTGTGTAACTATAGCTATGTCCCGGGTTCTAGAGACCTGACTAGAAGGAAGGAGAGGTTAAGAAAGACTAACACAACTAATGAAAAACTAGGGCTGCGTGGGCTGTGCAGCCCTAGTTGGGTGAAGACACTCCTCTTGGGGTTTTTTTTGGGGGGGTAGGGGCTACCATCCAGCTCCCAAATAAGTCACACATGAAGGTTTAGTCTTTTTTATAAATACCCAGGTTTAGCTTTGCTTATTTCTAGCTAGCTTTTCTTAATTTTAAATTACACTGTCTATACTCTCTTTCTTTTGTATCTGGGGTTTTCCTTTTCTATTCCTGTGTACCTTTCTTTGTTTCTTACCTCATGGCTGACTGTGTAACTGGGTAGCTGGCCCCTGGAGTCCTCCTTTTTCTCTGGCTACTTCTTTTTCTCTCCTAGATTTCTCCTATTTATTCTCTCTGCCTGCCAGCCCCACCTATCCTTTTTTCATGCCTTGCTATTGGCTGTTCAGTTCATTATTAGGCCATTAGATGTTTTAGACAGGCAAAGTAACACAGCTTCACTGTGGTAGAAATGCTCTCTGTATGCTGTAAATAAAGGACTGGTTTGGCCTATGCACAGCACTGTAGAACTGGGTGGAGAATCAGAGGACAGGCAGGTAGGAAAAGGGTGGAGTTAGTCAGTCGCCATCTGACCCCCGAAGGAGGAACATGTAGAGGTATAGGTGAGCCATGGGCTGAGCCACGTGGTGGGAAGATTAATGGAAATGGGTTGAATTAAGATGAAGGAGCTAGCTAGTAATGTGCTTAAGACATGGGCCAAACAGTATAAAGTATATAAGTGTCTGATTCATTTCTTTGGGGGACAAAAGCTGCCATGGACCAGGTTCCAAACCTCCGGGCCAAAAGGGCCTGGGAAACTTTCTACAACACTTCACAGAGTTAAATAAGTGCAATATAAACAAAAGTAACACAACTTAAAATATTCTACAACATACACTAAAAGCTGGTGTGTGGGGGGGATACTCAAAGTACTACATACACTAGGAGGTGGGTTAGATAATGTTAGTAGCAGGTCTTAGTGGGGAGCAGTCTTAGGGCAAGATGTGGTCTTGTAGTTACCCAGGATAAAGTTTGCACTTTTTGTACATGCTGGTTTTAGCTAAAGGTCAAACAGATGTCAACATTTATACTTGGACCTGGGGAAGTCCTTACCATTCCCATAAGTTTGAGATTTTAGCATCCTTGACATGGCCTTGCTCATGTCATAAATGCTCAGTAATATAGTGGTACACTCACTCCCCTCAGTGGGACATTATAAACAATAGAATGACAATTGGCTGTTAAGTATGTGAGCATGCCCTTTATATGCTAATCTTTGATAAGATCTAGTAATATTGTTAACTAAAATCTGCAATATTTTGAGGGGTTGATGAGCAGTTTACATAAATCTGCTAACACTTGTACAAAATAATCTTGAAAGTATTCTCAAGAAGGACGAGTTACCTATAGGTCAGGAGATGCTTAGATTAGGAAGGAGGTTGGGCTGCATTTAATTTCTAAAGCTAGTTCTGAACTATTCACAGAGTAAGGATCACTTGCTTAACAGCCACATTTAAATTAAGGGTCAAAAGAACCTTAGGATGTTATGCCTGGCTGCTGTAGTGGTTCATATATCTCACAGCATGGTCCCAGTTGGTGGAACTGTATGGGAAGGATAGGGAGGCATGGCTTTGTTGGAGGAGGTTTCAAAAGCCCACATCATTCCTGGTTAGCTCTTTCTCTCTGCCTGCAATTTGCTGATTACTCGTAAGCTTTAGCTACTGCTCTGGCACTATGTCTGCATGCCATCATGCTTCCCAGCATGCTGATCATGGACTAACCCACACCCGCCCCCAAAGCTGTAACAAGCCCCTAATTAAATGCTTTTTCTTATAAGTTGCCTTGGCCATGGTGCCTCCTCATAGCAACCAGACAGTAACTAAGAGCTGTCTTAAGCACTATTGATGAGTCTTTGAATGGGATGATTTTTCTCAAAAGCAAGCTGGCAATAACTGAGAGGAATCTTAATGGAGCATTCACTCTTCAATTAAGTTATTGTACATTTGTATTTATTCTGAAAAAGACAGAGATGTAAATAAATGGAGATATAAAAAATGTTCATCATGTTGTTGTAACAAAAGAATTTAAGATAGCCCAGTTGCTAAAAAGCAGAAACATTTAAGTAAATCAATATCTTTTCTTTATATAGTTTTGAAAATAGTTAACTTCACATTCAAAATCCTTTGAATGTAAAAGTAAGGTGGCAAGTTTCACGTGACTTGTTTTTTTTGTTTTGTTTTTCCCCTAAAGGAGCATCTGGTGTGATAAGTTTCTGTCCATCCTAACCTCTAATATGGTTCTTTGGCATTTGAAGAAACAGCAGAAACAGGAGACTCCTTCCCTCTCTTCCTTCTCTCCCAAGGCAGGACATTAAATAATTCTCTGACTTTCTCTTGAAGTTATAAAATCATCATAAAGCCTTTATTCCCAAGTTGCTCTCCCTTCATTCATAGGAAAAGCACAGGCTTTCCCCCAAAGCCATGGTGACACCATGAAGGTTCTGAACTGGCAATCCCCACCCCATCCCACACATTGTCACCATGAGGCTACACTCATTTTCATTAATAACACATCTGCTTTCTGGCTCTCTATTCATCAAACCTAAGCACAGTCATACAGTCTTCTCTCTTTCTTTGAGTCTTTATTTCTGAACGTTCCTGTGTCATATACAATATAAGTAAATTTGTATGCTTTTTTTTCTTGCTAATCTGTCTTTTATTACAGGGATCTCAGCTACAAACTCAGGCCAGCAGTGAATGAGAACAGAGTCTCTCCTGTCTTACATTAGCATGCACATGCAAACACAGGGTAAAAATACACAGAATAATAAGAGGATCCCTTGTGCATACTAATTTAATATCATTAAAGTCCAATATTATCTTGATCGGATTTTCAATATTGTCTTACATCTTGGTACATTAAATGATTTGGACAAACATTATTAAGTCATTTTAAAGGACATTTAAAAGACATTGAACTTTTGATGCTCTTGGACATTTTAAACATAAACAGTTTGTATTATACTCTGTAGGTCCTTCCCGAACACTCTGTGCATCATCCCCAAATAAAATATCCACAGCTATCAAGCATTTCAATAAACATAGGCAAAAATACAATTATAGCTCTACTTACCAAATTATATAATGTAAAAGATTCAGAAATGAAGTATTCTGTGGTCAAGAAATGCAAAGAAAATTTAAGCTATATTTTATGACCACTTCTTCCTAGATTTAAGTAAATAATATTGTCAGATAAAAGTTTCTGAGTGATTCTGCAACAAGGAAAACTGTGTAACTACCTAGAGTTTCTCCCTGTTTCTCAGCTGCTCCCAGTGTGCCAAGAACTTGGGATACTGTGTGATGGGCTAGGGAAACTTTGTAAACCTATTGTTTCATCCCCCGCACTTTCTGGTCCTGATACTTAGTGGTTCACTATAGTGGCAGCCTTAGCCTAAGAGTTTTTCTGCTCATCTCTTTTCATCCCCAAGACAAGACAATGTTAGCGTCATTCTGCCATCTCTGATTCTTCTCACCTCTCCACGAAGGATCATCTACAGCATCTGTTTGTCAGAAGCATACGAATTCCAAAGGTTGTGCACTTGTACTCCTGATGTGCAGAACTATTATATGAGTTTTAGCGCTGCCATTTACTTTAGGAGACGGAGCCATTTTGCCACAATCTCCAATCAGGCTGTTTTCACTCCTCGGCTTTCCAAGGAAATCCTGCTGTTTGTCCATTGATCTTTAAGAGTGCAGATGTAAAGAAAAAAGACTTTGTGACAGGGAAGGGGGATTTTGACAGAGAAATAACAAGAGGAAAGAGAAGTAGGAGAGAGATGACAGGATTTGAAGAGTTACTTTTCTCACGATTTTTTAAAATGATAAGGGTTTAGAGAGATGGCTCAGAGGCTGAGTACTGATCTTGCAGAACACCTGGGCTCAGTTCCCAGCACCCACATGGTGGTTCACAACATCTGTGGGCACACATATGTTGTACATACATCTATTCAGGCAAAGCACCCATACACATAAAATACATACATTTTAAAATCTTTAAAAAGAAATTGATAATGAAAGAAGAAAAGGAAGTAAGAAAGGTTCTGTTATCATTTTACAACTCTTCTACGGACTGTCACTAATCTGGAACAATGTAACAGGTTTAAAAGCCCTCACACTCTAAGTAGACTCTAAATGCTTGGGGGAGAAAATATCCCAGAATGCTGCCAGCCATGAAGCTTCTTTGATGGAAGAATGCTGATCAGAATGATGAGGGAGTGAGAAGACGCAGGGAAGCACACGCGACCCTGAAAACCTGGCTTAGGAGAGAGATTGCCTCAAGCTCTGAAGTCTTTTTCTTTGTGAATGGACACACAGCCCCATAGCTGGCTTTCCTGGAGGAAAATTGATGAGAAGGAAAAAGAAGTGTAGGCTCTGGGACTGAACACAGGAAACACAGCCAACAGAACCCAGATAGCTCAAAGACAGTCACAGCTTCATTGGCACAGTCTGAAAAGAAGCAAACAGGAAATGGATTTTCCAATGGGCAGAGATATCAGAGAAGAAAATACCCACAAGACTCAATGCTAAAAGGATGTTAAGGACATTTTCTAAGCTAATGTGACATTCCAAATTAGTAAACCTTCTACGGGACTTTGACAGTAAGTATCAAATGTTTTAACTTAAATGTATATATAAATACATGTGCATATATGATGTGGGATGTCTTTATGCTGTGAATAAAGGAATGTTTTGGTCTATGTCAGGCACCATAGAAGTAGGCAGAGAAATCGAGGCATAGGTAGGGTAAGGAGGGCAAAGTCAGACAGAGACTCTATCCACCTGCCCAGGAAGCAACATGTAATAAAATAGGTAAGCGACGGGCTACGTGGCAGGACAGATTAATAGAAATGGGTTGAATTAAGATGAAAGAGCTAGCTAGCAATGTGCCTGAAACATAGGCCAAGCAGGATGAAATTAACAATAAGGGTCTGAGTCATTTGGGGGGGGGGGGGGGCTAGGGGTCTGGATCCCCACAGGAAGGGCCAGAAACCTCATATGACACATATAAATATGCAGGTGCCCTTGACATGGCAATTTTCTTTATTGGAATATTCTCTGAGGAGAGAAATAAGCAAGTTTATAAAGACGTATAACAAGAATTTTTAAGTTTATTTTTATATAATAGCAAAAATACTCTGTGAATAATGTAATTATGCACCAGTAGGAGGTCTTGGCTTAATAAATTAAATGCATCCATGTAGTGGCATCCCATGCTTTGTATGGTTTTTATAAGCATAGGCCTTGCATTCAGATTCCCTCAGTTTAAATCTGGACCTACAACTTAGTACTTTCATAATGCTGGTACACTGTATAATCTCTCTTTGTGTCCATTTACGAATCTATAAGATGTTCATAAAAAATAAAAAAAGTTGTTCATAATTCATAATGTCTCTTAGGAAACTTCATGATCTATAAAGTAGATTCTACAAAGTTGTCATGAACATTAAGTGGCTGAAAGTCTATGAACACAGCAAGTACACAGTGGATTCAGCTTAGTGCTACTCTATGAACATTATAAATTTCCACATTAATATGAAAAACAATTGTTTAATAAAACTTACAGATTAGCCAGTAAGTTTCCATCATAGATTGACTTATGTGTGGCTATATGCATAGAGATGTCTATAAACATGTTTATTATATTTTTAATACCAGATACCTCTACTAGTAATGTTTTGGACACTTTTTTCTTTCTTATCTTCTGACTTGATGCTTGCTTAACATAAATCTAAAATGGCAAGCGAGAAATCTCATAACTGTTTCTACTGAAGACAACGAAAATTCACAAAAATGGAACAACCACAACCGCAAAGCAGAAGGA
The DNA here is from genome assembly GCA_004025045.1 of Sigmodon hispidus. Taxonomy (NCBI): domain Eukaryota; kingdom Metazoa; phylum Chordata; class Mammalia; order Rodentia; family Cricetidae; genus Sigmodon; species Sigmodon hispidus. Next base: position 264,740 of record PVIH01000739.1, on the reverse strand, counting down.
ACCGGCTAGAATCAGTGTTTTGTTCTCCCACGGCAGCTGGCATCCTAAGTCAGTGTCCAGTGTATGGCACTGTCCCTCCCACAGTCAGAAGACAGGTCCAGAGGTTGAGAGAGAGAGGACAGAAATGGCACCACTCACTATTCTACACTCAGTGTTCTAACATTTTTCCTTTCCTTTATGTTCTCAGGACAATATGCTTGTTTGTTCTAGAAGTCTTAATTCTAAAGACAAGAGTTCTTCATGCAGGGGACACAGCAATGAGACCACTGAATTGGAAGCTGAGGTTTCTGCTCAGCTATTTGAGGCCCTTCATAGCTGTGAATCAACAGACAAAGAATGGAGTTACAGCACTGAGTGAAGCAACTGACCCTATGTACCAAGGAAAATTTAGGCCACTGCTCTACAGCAAAAGCCAAAAAGAATTTGTCAGTGACTCAAGAGGTTTCTTAGAACAACTTAGCATTTCTGAGCCCTGTGAATAATGTCACAATTTAAAACTACAACACCATCTGAGCAGGACTACCAATTCCCCAGACCCTCCAGGATTAAATGTATTAAATATCTAGTTCATTCCATAGGGCAAAGGACCAGTTAAGGTACTTGCTGAAGGTAATACTGGGTTAGTAGCAGAAGACAATTACCTAATTATAAACATGTGGCCAGTTACAAAAATAATGACTATAGCTATTGTGAAGACTTTTAAAGATTTGTCTATTTGTTTTATTCATTTTTGATATGATGTAAGATATGCTGATTTTATATTCTGAATGATGGTTAATATTGATTATCATCTTGATTAAAATATAGAATGACCAGGGAAAGGAGTCTCTGGGTCCGTCTATGTGGAATTTTCTAGATTATGTTCATTGGGAGAAGACCATCCTAACTGAAGACAGCACCATGCTATGAGTGTGAATCCTAGGCTGAGCGAAAAAAAATGTAAGTATATTGAACACCACCATCAATTACTTTCTCTTTCCTATGGACACAGTGTGACCAGCCACATCCCTCTCTTGTTGATATACCACACCCACTATAATAAACTATACCCTTGAACTGTGGACCAAAATAACTATTGTTTTAAAATTGTTTTTATTAGTCATTGTTGTGGTACCAAGAAAAGTAGTTGATACAAGAAAACTAGTATGGAGAAGTGGGGCTGTTGTGGTAAGAATTGAGCATGAAATTTCTAGGCCTTTGAAACTATTTTGCAGGGAGAATGTGGAAGAGTTTGCAGTTCTGAAGCTCTTAGAGTTGCTGCAAGAAGAATTTAATGGGCCCTTCTGCTGAGAATTTTAAAGGCAAGAATGCCAAGAAAAACACAGACAAGTCTAAGTTTCATAGGGGAACAAGGACCCAAAACAGGAAGACAAGGGGTCATTCATATGATGTTCTTACAAAGAATCTGACTGAGTTCTTCCCATGTCCTGAGGACCTCAGTGAGGCTGAATTTAAAGGTGACAAACTAATTTGTTTGGTGGAGGACATTTTAAGACAGGATAGCGTTCAGTCTATGACATGGTTACTGTTCACTGTTTTCATCCAGATTTACAGTGGAGAGAGGACAAAAGCAAAGCACACTGTTGAAGGAAATAGCTTCATAGCACAGCATTTGATGAGTATAAATGAGGTCCTGGGTTCAATCCCTGGTATCAGAAAGGGTATAAACAAAGAAGTAAAAGAATATATAAAATGTGCGGTTTTGTGAGGAAGAGCGTAGATGACTTTAGTCATACAGATAAGGCAGGTTTGAAAGCAGCTGTAATTCTTAGAGAGATTAGCACCAATAAAGGAGAACTGGACACTTTGCACTGACAGAGACAATAGGAAGAGTGTCCAGAGGATGAGAACCTACCCAGCAAAGGTTCTAGCATGTGAAAATGCAAATCCATTTGATTGAAGAGTATTACATGCACTCCAGTTAGCATATAATGAAAACCCAGGGCCAGATATTGAAGAAAAGCTGGAATATCAGAAACAAACCACAGCCACCCAGCCAACTCCTCAGGCCTGACCAGGAATCCTCCAACTAAATGCCACTGAGTCTTCAGCCAACAGAGGAGGAAATATGACTGGGAAAGCTGAAAAGCCCTCTTCTCTTGCTTCACCCAAATTTCTCTCTTTTTTTTTTTAAATTTTATGCTGGTTAATCGAGGGCCCAGGCATATAACTTGCTAGCTCCTTCATCTTAACCCATTATTCTTATCTTGTTTAGCCATGTGCCTTAGTACTTTTTCTGAGAGCAGTATCTTGGTTTCTTTTCTGCTAGGTCTGCTATCATCTCTTCAGTGTCGCTCTGGCTCTGGTACCTCTGTGGCATCCCTGCTCTGCTCTTCCTGTTCCCAAAGATTTTTTTTTTGTCTGGTAGCCCTGCCCAGACTTCCTGTCTGCCTTTAGTCAATCAGCATTTTTATTAAGCCACTAGACTGGACAATTATTGATATTGTAACAACATAATCCTACTACATTTCCCCCTTTTTTTTAAATAAGAAGAACCCCAAATCTAATATCCCCTTTGTTCCTATTATCTATAACAACTTATAGCCAACACTGTAAACAAACAAAAACATCCATAACTCATTTTTGGGAATGTAGGAGTAGTTCTCTAAGCTACTTCCTGCTGAATGGGGGCACTGGCAATCCCATGAAGACTCAAAGAAAAATTTAGGATTATGGACAAGTTTTTAGTAGAACCGTCTCTAAGGGTGGGTCATCTCAGCCAGTCTCCTTGAAGTAGTTTTGGATGCAGAGCTCAGAGGAAACTGCAACAGAAGTGCTCTAAAATGCTAGATCATCTGGGCCATTTGTTTTCATTGGAGACTTTTCAAGGGGTTTTCCTCCATCAAACTTTGTTCTCTTGCTCTACCCAGATCTCTTAACTTCCTCTTTCCACATTTCTAAGGCTAGAATTAAAGGGTGAGTCACCTAACCTCCCTAACCTGGCTGGTTCTGTGGCTAACTCTGATATTCCAGATTCATTTTATTTTTTTTGTCCTGTTCTCGTGGAGGTATAGTAAATAGTCTTTTAAGTTAATAACTGTAATAGGCCAATTTTTTAGGTAACTGGGAAGACAAAGGAATTTCAGATTGTAGAGAGCCCATTGGCTGAATCACCTTGTTTACTGCTCTTAGATATGTTACCATTCTCTATTTTTCACATGTTTTTTTGATAACAAATACAGGAGAATTACAAGGGCTGGTTCATTTTTCAATATGCTGAGCATTTAACTACTTCTGTACCAAATGTTCTAAGGCCTGCAATTTCTCTCTTGCTAAAGGCTATTGCTGAACCCATATAGGCTTATCTGTTAATCATTTTAAAGGTGTCAATGTGAGTACCTTTAAAAGATCAGTAGCTATTGTGCCTTGTTTTTGCTCAATTCAAATGGTTGGTGGCTGTGTCTCACAATATTTTCTAATAATTTCCCCAGAAACATATGTTAGTTTATGGTTCATTTCTGTTATTAGAGGACTGTTAATCTGATTATTCCATTATTGCAATAAATCTTGTTTCCCAAAATTCATAGCAATGTTAGACACAGATGACTTTAATTTTCTTCTGTGTTCTTCTGGCCCTACACATTCAAGCCATCTTGTACTCTGTTTTACTTGGAATAATGTTCCAGTTCCCAAAAGCTGAATATTTACCCCCTGAAGGGGCCAATTTGGACACCAAAAATCTGGTGAGATTATTGTTACATCTGCCCCTGTGTCTACTAAACCTTCAATGATAACATCATTTATTTGTATTTTTAACTTTAGGCTTTATTTATAGAAATTTGCCAAAATATTTTCTTTTTGTTTTTCTTGAATTTTTGTTTTCTTTTCTATAGCTGTTTCAGAGCAGTATGTTTTTTGTTTTGTTTTGTTTTGTTTTTAGAATAGACTTTAGGTTCCTTAATTGCTCTGGAAAGGTGCTTCCTGTATGATGGCAGGATAAGATTAAGCTGGATTTAATGGGGGGCAGGCTGGGAAAGCCCCTTAGGGTAGTCCCCAAAGGCAAAAAGTTACCTTGCCTGTCCCTTGTTGATCTTCACTCATTGGTCAAGTGCCTGCCTTTGCCATACCTTTTGCATGCACCAGAAGGGAATGACATTCTGTTGGGGTTATTTTTAGAAAAGTCTTTGTTTCTAAGGATGCCTTGCTTACAGTCTCTTTTTTATGTGATCTTGCCTTCCACAGTTGTAACATTTGATATTTTGATTTTTCCTTAACCCTCTAAAAATAACCTCTCCTATCAAATTATCATCACAGTTATACAATTCTAAATAATTGTATTGTGAATCCAGTTTTCCAAGGGTGAATACCTTGTCTTGTATGGACTAATTATCTTTTTACATTGTGAGTTAGCATTTACAAAAGCCAGAAATTCAATTATTATTTGCCTAGCTTCTGAATCTGGTATCATTCTGTTTACTGTTGCAGTCAATCTTTGAAAAAAAATGTAATGATTTCTTTTAGTCCTTGAACTACTTTTGTAAAGAATTCAATTTTCTTTCATATTCCTTCAATTTTATCCCATGCATTCAAGGCTGCCATTTGGCATAAATCCAGGGTGTGATTATTGTATAACAAGTGCTTTCTACATTAGCATAATCTCTTTTCCCAAGAAGTTAATCTTGGAAGATTTCTATGCCTCCATTTCTGCTTCTTTGTTCTATTGTTTTAGGACCATCCTTCCACCATGTCTTCCAGCATCCTGGCCTCCAAAACAGCAGTAACTTTATCTGACCAATCTTTAGTGATAATTCAGTTATAGGTTGACCAAGAATTTAATATTTGTTTTACAATTAGTGAGTGCATACCATAAGTGATAATTGCTTTCTTAAATCTAACATTTCCACTGGAGTCCAACTAGCTTCTGAACAATTTTTATCATTTTGCAATTTCTTTAAAGTTACTGTATATACTATTGTTGGTTGTTTGAAAAGAAAGTCTTATGTTGTTTTGTGTAAACTTATAAGACAATGTTGAGATTGGTTCTTTAAATTCCTCTGTCTGGGTCTAATTATGTTTTCCTTTGACAGGATTTTTAAAGCCTTTTATCTTGGCACCCACATTAACTGACTTTTTAATGATAAAACAGAAACAATCAAACAAATAATATTTAGAATAGGCATTCTGGTAGTCCTAACTATATTATTTATCTCCTTTACTGGTTCCAGTTTTAAATCATCTAGTGTAACATCAAAGAAAGACCAACCAACTTCCATAATGCTACTTTTTCCCATTTTTAATGTGGAAAAAAGCTCTTTCTCTGCCTTGAACAAATTCCCCCTTTAAGAAATCCCAATTTATTCACCAAATTTCTTGTTGATGACAATTCATTTGACTGTGAAGTGGGGTGGCTACCTAGTGTGATAGCCACCCAAGGAGGGGGTCCAAAGAGAGATAAAGAACACAACCCACTAGGAGAGGGAGGCTGCTGCTAGAAAAATGTTCCCAGATGAATGTAGAGAAGAAACACTTGTGGCAGGCTTTGCCTAAGGCTGGAGGCTAACTCCTTACAGAAAACCTAGCCAGCTGGTCATTACACTGGCCATGTATAGCTCAGGCTGGCAAGCAGTCTTTTTTGTTAATTTATGCCTCAAAAGTTGAACACCAAATATTGCACAAACTCTAGTTAGCATATAATGAAAATCCAGAGCCAGATATCAGTGGAAAGCTGGAATATCAGAAACAAACCACAGCCACCCAATCAGTTCCTCAGGCCTTTCTCCAGGAATCCTCCAACTGAACGCCTGAGTTCTCTGCCAAAAGGAGAGGGCATGTCTCTAGGAAGCTGAAAAACCTTCTTCTCTCATAACTTCCTCTTTCCACATTTCTAAAGTGAGGATTAAAGGTATGGGTTTCCCATCCCTAACCTGGTTTGCTTCTGTGGTTAACTCTAATATTCCAGATTAATTTTATGAAATATATATCACCACAGGAGAAAGCCTATACCAGTGATTCTCAATATGAGGGTCTCAATCCCTTTGGGAATAACATATCTGATACATTCTGATTCATAACAGTAACAAAATTACATTTATTAAATAGCAACACAATAATTTTATGGTTGGGGGTCACCACAGAATAAAAAAATAAAAACTGTATTAAAGGGTTAAGCGGTAGGAAGGTTGAGAATCACTGGCCTATTTGAGAATGCCACTGTAGGGATTACACACGTCTCAAAATCAGCTTCCAAGGGAAAATTTTCCCCAGGGTCTGTACATAGAAGCTGTTGCTAAAAGTGCCAAGCGCCATCCTGAGCTGGCAGCACAACTTGGCTGCATCTTCCACATGGTACTGGTTTTGTAGTCAGGAAAGATGTAAGATTGAAGGAATCATGGAAGCTTGCCCACTGGTTCCAGAGACTTGCTAAGGCAGGAAAAAAAAATACAGGTTGGAGTCTCTGCAAGGTGGCCCTGAAGCTGGCAGATGAAACTTCAAATGCAGTGGAGATTCTGGATCCCAGAAATACTGGTCATCTACTGAGGGAAGCTGAGTACAAATCAGAGCCAGCCTAGGAGATAGGCAGGATGTGTCACAGGTAGGAGAGCTGGGGAGGAGCAGGCCTACCCAAGACCTATGAAGCCCACATTGTTCAATGACAAGCCTACCTGTCAAACATTGAGGGCAAAAGTTGGTGTTTTTCTTGCTGAGTTTCAGTCTTGCTCCGGTCCAATAATATCTTGCTACACTACCATGCTCCCTTTATAGAATGAGAATGTTTATTTTGTGTCCTTGTTAATTGGAAATATTAACATTGTTTTATTTTATAGGAGCTTCCTTATGGGTTGCCTTGAGTCTTTTGACTTTTAAATAATGTTTAAACAGTTAAGTTTAGAGGCTTGAAGTTAGACTAAATGCTTGCATTATATGATGACTATGAGCCTGTGGTGATGAATGGTAGAAGCCTGAAAGGGGGAGCAGGGTAGGGCTGGAGAGATGCCTCAGTGGTTAAGAGTACCAGCTGCTCCTTCAGAAGACCTGAGTTCAATTCCCAGCACCCACATGGCCGCTTACAACTTCCTATAACTCCAATTTCAAAAGTTCTGATACCCTCACAAAGAGATACACACACAGAAAACACCAATGTATAACGTAACATTTTTTTTTTAAGTTTGAAAAGTAATATTTAGGTGTCAAGTTGGCAAGGTATGTATTTGCAATGACATACTGATTGTAAACTTGACAGGATTTAGAATCCCAAGGAAGCAAATCTTTGAGCCTGTCTGTGAGGATTTTCTAAATCAGATTAATTGAAGACCCACTCTCACTTTGGTCTGAGCATCAACTCATCACTGTGGGCACAATAAAGTAAGGACATCAAGCCCTGTCCTGATGGACTATATGCCCTGTAACTGGGAGACAAAATTAACACTTCCTTTCTTCTTTAAGCTGCTTTCATCAGGTATTTAGTCATAACAAAGAGACAAGTAATGAATACATATAATGTATAAATATTGTTCATTTTATATTATAATATTTATAGAGTGTCAAGTAAAAGAGGACTTGCCTTTTCTGGTGGGAGGAGTTACTACTTTTTAAATTCCGTGTCACATAGTTGTATCACATTAAGTGGGATTTTAACCTTGCTGTTTAGAAATAAGCATTCTTTCTTCATGCCTCTATAAGGAGGAAATCTTACTAGAAGAGATTAATATTTGGCTTGGTAGTAAAGCAGATGGCTTCCCCCAATGTAGGTGAGCCCGATCTAATCCACTGAATGCCTAAATACAGGAAAGTCTAGTTATCTGCCTGGCTAGTTTATAGTCTCCCATACTCTCTCTCATTCATATTTTTCTTTCTCACTCTTCCCTTGTGTGTGATATAGAAAATGATTATATAATCAAAATCTAAGAAGAGATAAATTATTCTCTTAAGTCAACTTGTATCATTGGACATTTATTGAAGACTGAACTATAGTTTTGGTGAACTCATGGTAAGAGGCAGCGAAGTCCAGGTCAAGGATTGTGGCTCAGGTGGGAATCTACATTCACTTCTCCATATACCTATTAAGCTAAATATAAAAATCAATCTGATCTGAGGAAAACAAAAAACTGAAAAGTTGATGGTGCAGATACCTTTTAAAATTCAGCTGTTATGTAAGAGTTCAAGCTTTGTTAATGAGTACATTAAACTCAGCTGAAGAGTGAATTAGCAAACCGGAAAATAGAACAAAGAAATTACATAAACACAGCACAGAAAGACTGGAAGCTAAAGAAATGAAAGTGAAGAGGGTGAGAAACACAAATAATAAAAGCAGAAGAGCTAAAATAACTTTAAGTGAATTTTAAAGAGAAAGGAGAATGAAATATATATATGCAAATTTAAAGAGACAGTTGATACTTCTGTAGATAAAATTATTCCTGAAAATTCAAGTAGCTCATCAAATGACAAATGGCAAAAATTCAGAGAAGGCCACCCAATCATAATACAATTTTACTGTGACTCAAATTTTATAGAAAATCATGAAAAACCTGAGTGTTTAGATCTGTATCTAAACCAAGTTTAGACTATTAAAAATAACACACACGGTTTGGTAGCCAGGGAGCCTGCAGTTGATGACTTACTTGATTCCAGATTGGATCAAAGTAATTGAGCAACCGTGAGAGTTGGCTAAGGGCCCATTTCTGGGTGTGTTTGTTCACCACCTGCATTTCACAGGAGTAGGGAAAGCACACTAAGGGAGTCCTTGGCTGCTGCCCAGAACAAGGAGCAGGGCCATGTATGGATTACTATGGATAACCAAGCTCCCTGAAGTTGAAAACATAAGACTTTTTGAGATCACATGGGGGAAAACAAATGTTAAGGATGGTTATAGTAGGAAGAATTTTGTGTTGCAGAATGAGTAGTGGTGAACTTGCTAAAATCAGCATTGGTTGGAGCTCTGATAGTTATAAGGGATAGAATGCTTAGAAACTGTTGGAGGAGGTAGAGGAAAGAGTGCAATAAATCTCCCTTACGTCCTACTTGCCCTTACTCTGCAGGCACTATCCCCACACTGGGGATTTGATGGGAACTTTACTAACAGAGTTAAATGCCTTAGTTACTTCTCTGTTGCTATAATAGAATACCCTGGCAAAGGCATCTTAGGAGAAAAGGGGCTCTCCTTTGGCTTACATGTCTACAGAGATACAGTCCATCATGGCAGGGAGATGGGGCAGAAGGTAAGGAAGGCATGGTAGCAGATGCAGGAGGCTGGCTGGTCACATTGCATCTGTCCTCAGAAACCAAGGAATGACTAATTAGTAAGTGACCCAAGGCCATAGATCTGCCCCTACTTCTTTCCACAAGACTCTAGAACCTTCCCAAATAGTACTACCAGCTGGTAAACAATGGTTCCATCATGTGAACCTACAACTGTAATAAGAAGTTTCTGACCCAGACTAGCTCCAAGATCTGGACCAGCAGTTACAAAGTAACACACAGACGCTTCTATTACTTTCATGCTGGTTGACCTATGGCTCAGACATATTGCTAGCTAGCTCTTTCATCTTTTAACTCATCCTATTTTCTTTAATCTGTTTAGCCATATGGTTTAATTCCTTTTCTCAGAGCAGCATGGTTGTCTGATTTCCTTCTCATCTTCTGGTGTCTCTGCTGGTGTCTCTCTGGCAACTCTCTCCTGTTCTTCCTGTTCCTAGAGTTTTCTTAGTCTGGTAGCCCCACCCACACTTCCTGTCTGCCTTCTGGCTAATCAGCATTTTAGTAAACCAGTAGGAGGGACAAATATACCAACGTACCAGAACACAATCACACAACAATCAGCCTCATGCCTCCCTACTCTCCTGCACACAGTTTTGTCATTTTGACTTGGAAGATCCATAAAATATACACTCAGGATGTGTTTGGGCTGAGAACTGTCTGAATCATGGTAATCCATAACAGAATAGAAGTCCAGTTCGGAAACATTTACTGAACATTTGTTAGATGCCAGGCGTTGTGACAGGTACTGGAGATGAATGCAGACAAGACAGGATCCAGTATGGAAGCAAGAAGAGGCTCTCTCCACAACACCTTCTGAGAAAGACAGGTCTCCTAGACTAGGCCCAGTGTGGGAAGAGAGAATGGAATCCTTTCCCTTTGATTGACAGCTCAGAATTGGTTTTCAAGTTTAAAGGACATAAACCAGAAGTGTCTATCCATTGTTAATTGCAAAGTTAACCCTCCAAACACAAGCTTGTGGACTGTTAGCACTTGATCTGTGCACCCAGGCCCCCCTTCAGTGCTCCCTGTGAGTGCTGAGGTCCACAGTTAAGGTGAAGGGCACATAGCTAGTACATGTTACACTACACTCCATTGTGATGGGTATTTGTTCCACCTATGGCATTGGAGAACTAGATCCAAGGGCGTGACTTCTTTGGCTGGCTTAAGTTCTGGGGAACAGGTATGTGGGGCCCTTCTCTTTCATGCTCTTGAGTGGTGAAGACCAGGTCAGGTGGCATGAAGCAGTGTTGGATCACTTCACAGTCTTCCAGGGACTCAATGTGCCTTATCCTGTATCAGTGAGTTTATTCCCACATAGAATTCCATAATAAAATATCCTTTTCTCAGTCATCCATGGAGATGCCAGACATATGGGTAGAGTTGGTGACTTCTCACCACACGTCTGGGCTCTCAATCCTACATCCTGGACTGTACTATTAAATAGCTTCTGGGAGAAGCCCAGCATCCCTTTCCAGCTGGAATCCACTTGCTGATTTTCACCTGGAATCTTGTGGCAAAAGGTGGGTGTGTGGGTAAGGAAGAAGGGAGGCAGCCCAGATACTGAGCACAACTTTGAGCTTGGATGGTGGGGGGTGGCAGCAAGGTGATGCTTTTGCCATGTAGATGCGGAACATTTGAAGCTACTTTGTGCTGGTTTGCTTTTAAAATAGAACATTTCCCCTGCTAATAAGCTTGCAGAGCCTGTTTCTCTTTTTATAAGAGGGTGAGGATGACGTCAGTCTATTGACACTTTGCTGTTGTTTTTTTTTTTCAACTGAAGCTCTTTTATTTTCTCACACCTTTCTGCTACAGATTTGTTCTTCATATTCACCCCTTCCCCAGCCCCCCTCACCGCCTTCCCATTTCTATAAGTGGTTAGGTCCTTCCAATGAGCTCATTTATGAAGCCCTAATTATGTGCAGATGTGTTCAGCATCACCCATGCACAGCCCACTGAAGTTCCAGCAGCTTAGGTATATTCCATACACTTCACAGGAAGGCAATCTCTGAAAAGTTTCTAACTTACAGAACCAGAATTTGAGGGTCACAGCTTTTTGATCCCCAGTACAGTGAGTGCTTCCTTACTGCCCTTGGCCCTACATTGCTTCCATGTCAGTCTCCTATGCCTGCCCTGATGGAGGCTTAACCAGCTCTCCATACCAGCTACTGCTGGAGGGAGCCTCAGGACCACACCATCCAGGGCTCTGGATATTTGCTTGAGGACCTATTTGGTGCTCCAAGAAGCCATGGGGAGACCCCTACCCAAGGCTGTAGTTGCTATTTTTGGCCCAGGATCTGAGTAAGCCTCTAAAAGAAAATTCTTGTAAACCTGGCCCTTCCCACACACCTCCTTTCAGTGATTGCAGCTCACTCAGGCTGGAGGTCTAGATGGCAAGATAAAGGTGGGGGGTAGCTGAGTTAATAATTCTCTGGTTGCTTTTTGGCACTGAGTTCTTGTGTTTTTACAGCAGCCACGGGCCCTACATCCTTCCTGGAGACACTAGGGTAGAACACAAATAAACCCTCTCTTTCTACTTCTCCAGCCCCTGGCATAGTGTCTGTCTTGATTTGCTATGCTCCTAGAGACCCCCAGTTCTGGGTGGGAGCTTCCATCTGTCCCCCATTATAAGGGTATGGTTTTTTGAGGGGCTCCTGGAAATGTGTTGCAGGTGGGCTCCTGGACACTTGGCTTGCCGGTTGCTCCTTCAGCACTGTTTGCCTTGCCTAATTGTGTTTTCTCTGCTGATTTGAGTGCAGTTGTCCTTTTCCATTTTGTCAGAATTCTACATGGTGCATCTGGTACCTATTTGGCCGGGGAGGGGCAGGAGCAGGGTGGTTAATTGAAAGCTTGGCACAGGGCAGCCAGAAGTAAAGGCAGATGAGGAGCAAGCTGGGGAGAGCTTAGAGAACACAGTTGGTTGGAGCGTTGCATAGGACCAGAACTCCACAAGCTCCTCTGCTTGGTTCCTGTCCAGAAGCAGAGCCTTGAAAAGGGCCCAAGGGCAAAGCTTTGATGCATCTGCAGCTTTGCTTTTGAGTCCCATGGTGCCCCACTTTCTCCCCGGGCTATTTGCAGGTGCCCAGGATGTGGACAGGAGAGAAGGAAAGACAGAGAGAAGCCCACCCACCTGCAGCTATCTTGTAGCCCACTAGTCTGGACTCAGCCTTTAGTCCTGTATTTCGGCTCCAGACATTGGTCTGATTCCAAAATACCAAATACAAGTAAAAGTGAAATAGAACCTATTTGGAATCCATTTCTGGCAGAGGCTCGGGACAGCTCAGCCTGCCCTGGAACTCTCTCTGCCTGTCTACCTACTTTTCTGTCTGTCTTTCTGTACCTCTGGCATGTAGAGAGCACAAAAGCATGCCTCCCTTCCCCTAGTCAGAAAGATTGGATTTCAGATCTCAGCTCCTGAAAGGTGTTGTGTCAATGTGGTAAGGGCCTGTTTGCTTTAGAGCCTCAGTTTTCCCATCTGTAAAATGTGATCATTCACACACTGTTTCAAGGAATGAAGGAAATGATTAATAACACATCAGCCTGGTGCTCCATATGCCTCCATACACAGCTGTAGAAACATTAGAGGAAGGTAGTCCTAAGGCAGCATCTCCATCCCCAGCCTTTTGAGGCAGGCAAAGGCACAGGGTTTAGTGGTGATCTCCCAGCCAGCAAGTGGTGGAAGGAACAAGATGCCAAGTAGAGAGTTTTTCCTGAAGCCTATGTCAGGTGCTCATGCTTTCTTTCAAAGTAGGCTTTGGTGATGCTATGAGTAGCCAGAAAAAGCCAACCATAAATGAAGCCCTTCCAGTGGCTAACAGTTGCCAGGTTGATCAGGGCATTCTTCTGGCTGAACTGTGGAAGGACAATGACATTAGGAGCCACCAGACATACTTATACTCTAATAAGGAGGCTGAGAACCTCAGTGGAGGTGCTCTCAGGAGTAAGGACAGCAGGGGAGCCGACCCAGGCCTCTGGATACCCAGAAGGCTTTATTGGCACGGTGTCCTTGCTGTGGCGCTTGGGAGATCCAACCTATTTTGCAGCGACTTGCCCTTGCTGTGGCTGCTGTATTCTCTAAATAGGTCCAGATTTAGGGCTTCCCCTCTGGATCTCTCTTCTCATCCCAGGGCTTTCAAGTGGGTCCAGCACGCTCCGGCACTTGGCTGCTGTCCCTGCCTCGCCTCAATGAGAACCCGAGTCTCTAATTTGGGTCCTGCCCACACCCTGCCTGCTGTCATTACTGTGGTTGTCGCTGCTGGGGAGGCAGCAGCCTCTATCGTTGGCCCTAAGCCCAGCCCAGGTCATCATTGCAACTCTGCCACCACATGGACTCGGTCCAGCCCCTGTGGAAAAGGTGACCTATTTGGGTGTTGTATTGCTGAGTTTGTACATCCGTAGACAATGAAGCTCCCAGGAAGACAGGGCAACTTGAAGAAGCAGAGAAGTGTGTCTGCAGGTGAATTTGAAGGAATTTCATGGCATTAGTTTACCCAAGGCAACCCCAGAACAATCTGGAAAGAAGTGGAGAACCGAAGAACGAAGCAGGTATGAAGCTGATCACAGCGAGTTGTAGGTTGGCCATTAATTCTGACAGCTGCTCCATGCTGGTGATTTCTTATGCATTTCACACCCAATCCTAATCACGTTGAACTGTCTGGGGCCTGACAGGAGCATTCTTACATGTCACCGTCATCGTGCGTGGGAGTCAGCAACAAGAGCACAACACAAGGAAGACCTCAGGTCTCAGTATTCCTACATAAGTACTCTCCTGCTTAAGTTCAGTGTCCACTTATAAAAATAAGAATAATGATATTGATCTTACATAAAGTTGAAGCACATAGTAGGTCCTGAAAAAAGCCACCTCCTCAAGTTAATAAAAGGGCCTTAACTGCCTCCCTCCTTTACTATGTAAATCTTTGATCTCTGACCTACGTTTTCCTCGTTCGTCACTATAGCATCACTACAAAGAGCTGGGTTGTTGCTAGATATCCACTGAAGGCAGGACAGTCTGTTTTCTGTCCCAGAGGATCTATCGGACAGGTGTTCAATACCTTCTTGACCAGCATCTTACTAGCTATGGCCTGAGAAAGGCTAAGTGTCTGTGTTGCTGAATAAGAAAGGAACTGTAGGCCCCTGGATGACCTTTTCCTGCACCCTGAGCCAAAGGCCTATGGATTGCTGGCTGTACATTCTATGCTTAACATCCAGTTCCAGTAAGTTTCTGGTTTCCTGCCTACGGGGGCTAGAACAGATGAGTTTAAGTTAGAACAGGTGGGCCTAAGTTGTTTACCCCAAGTAAGTGATATTTCAGCCACCTGGGGATAAGTTGTGTACCCCAAGTCAGTGATATTCCAGCCACCTCGGGACTTTCCACCTGTGTTCTGCCCCAGATAGCTGAGTCTCAATAAACAGCATAGGGCATTCGGCATTCTCCTTGCATGAATGACCCAAGTTTCTTTTCTTTAGGTCTCTTTTCTGTCCCTCTCCAGGCTGATGCCCGACGCTCGAATGATGCAGGTAGCATAGGCGTTACAGGTGCTACAGGGAGCCTTTGCCAGCTAAGTGTGACTGGGCCTGAAGGAAGATGGAGTATGAGTGGCGGAGACCGTAACCATCACTATGGTCTAAGACCAGCTTGGCAGGGGCTTCGGAGCTTGGATAACTCATGCTCTTGAAAGCAATAGATGAGGCTGAAATCTCTTTGGCTTGTTTTGATTTTTGAGACAGATTATCGTTGTGTGGGCCCAGGGTGTCCTTGAACTTCCAATTCACCTGCCTCTGCTTCCCAACTGCTAGGACTAATCATGGGCTTGTGACAGCATGCCTGGCAGCCCGAAGTTACAGCCTTGAAAGGTTCAAACTGGCATTAGTGTATTCCTAAGAGGCTTGATAGTTGTGAGGGATATCTTTGCTCCATCTCAAACCCTCTCTGACCCACTCTCTCCTTTGTGAATTGTTGCACTGAACATCCATCCTTCTGAAAGGGTTCAAAATAGTTTTGTTAGTTTACTCCTGCAGGACATAGCTGTAGTACCAATTATTAAGAGCCTGAGGTAGAAGGGTTATGAATCTAAAGCCAGCCTGGTGTACATAACACAACTCTGTCTCAAAATAATAAGTGACAGTTTTGCTTGATAGCATAATGACAGTGGCTGTTCAAGGGGTACTCCTCAGCCACTGATCACAATGTCCACATGGAGGTGAGTTAGTGTAAAGGGCCTTCCTTTACCCATGAAGTGAGGTGAGACACGTAAGCTGCAGATTTCTCATCAAAAGCAACAGGAGCAGCTGACTCAGGCCTTCCTCCTGTCCTACCCATTTTGGTCTTGCGTTCTCTCTGGATCCCTGGGATTATTCCATAAAGAGGCTCTCTGGAGGTAAGCCTATGTCTCAGGCCTGGCTTTAAGGGGAACCCAGACTAAATCAGCCATGTAAAAAGTTCAAAGAAGGATTTGAGGAGTGATGTGTGCTAATTGGTGGAGATGGTGTTAGTATTTTGCGCGTCGAAGAACTCACTAGCCAAGAGCCATATTAGATTTCTTAAAGGAACAGGTGGGGGAGGGGAAAGGAAGAGAGGGGGGGTAGAGAGCAGAGAAGAAGAAAAAAGAGGAGGTCTCCCATGTGGTTGGGGCTTTTAAAGGAAAATCATGCAGACACACTCTAGATGTAGGCATCAGAGGCCCGTCAAAGCCTCTGTAGGTGGGTCCAGAGCCTCCGGAGGCGGGGGTGTGGCCGCAACAATCTAACAGATGGAAAGGGCAGGAGCATGGAGGACAGGAGTACAATGGAAATGGAGCAGGGGTCAGGGGGTGTTGGAGGTCATGGACCTCAGAGACAGGTATTGAGTGACTCACTATTCTGCCAGGCTGTGATGTCACCAGAATGCTGTTGGAGTGGAGGTGAGGCACCAGGTGCTAAAGTAATGAATGAGTGGAAGGGAGCAGGCTGATCCGTAGCAGTAGCGAGAGCAGGTGGTGGATGAGGCAGTTTGATGGCATGAACTTTAAAGTTTGTGGGAGTTTTGAAGGAAGAGAATAAGTCCCACAGTGCAAAGGGATATCTCCTCCATTCCAACTGCACACCCCGCCCCCACACCCAGCTAAGGAGAAAGGCTTCTACTTAGATGCCATGACATATGCCCAGCTTCCATTAAGACAAAATATGAAGTGACCTTATCAAAAAAGAGGATCATAAATACTAAGAAATTGCCTGTAACAGACCTTGGGACTCAAGAGACTAAGTCTGTGAAGGATGGGAACATAAGGAGAGAGAGTAAACAGAGAGATAATTTGCTTTACAAGATTAAAGAGAAGTGGAACAATAGCTTTATGTAAGGTAGTGGCAGGTGGTGACCAGGATAGTGGCAAAGGTGACAGAGATCCCTGAGGAATGGAAGTTGGGGGAAGGAGAGGCAATGTCAGAAGATGTAGTGCTCTAGGACTCAGGACATCCTGTGGTGATATGTTATATATTTAATAAAACAGGATACCAAGAGATCTACCCACAGTCAAGCCTGGCAGAGGTAGCACACTCCTTTAGTCCCATCACTTGGGAGGCAGAGATCGTTCTGGATCTCCGGGAGTTCAAGGGATAACAGAGCAGGGGTAACTCATACTTTTAATCCCAGCATGGGAATCCAGAGGATCTCTGTGAGTACAAGGACAAACAGCCATGCAGTGATGGCACACACTTTTAATCCTAGCACAGAGAAAGTTGGAGTGGTGACCTGCGCCTTTAATCTCATAACTCCAGAGACAGAGATCTTTCTGTGTTTCTGTGAGTTCAAGGCTAACTACCATACAGTAGTAGCTCCTACCTTTAATCTTAGTAGCTCCTGGATGGGATACAGCTGGTTGAAGAAGGTTTTTAAGGCAGGCTTAGGAAGACAGATGAGGCTTTAGAATCGACCAGGATGGAGGCTGAGGAAGCGGGTGAGATTTGACTGGTGTTTTCTCTTTAATATTTCAGCTTTTCCTGATATCTGGCTCTGAGCTTCTATTAATACAACTAGAATTCGTGCAGCACCATCCTCATCCTCTACTTTTAATTAGCTGTGTATAGCCTTAAACCAGCCCCTTCTTCCTTTGGGTCATGGTTTTTCCACTGCTGATTCAAAACAGGTCAGATAAAATGTGTGTGTGTTATACATATATGATAATCCCTTAAAATAGTTTTTCAAAATGTGTCTATGAGCCTCCCCAAAGAGTCAAATCTCATTGTCTTGGAGTAAAGGCCCAGGAGTTGCATTTTGAAATATTCCATAGACAATATAATAAGCATTTCCTCCTATTCCTCAGTCCTGTTTCCTTTTTTGGGGGGATTGTTTTGCCAAGAACCTAGTCTGTCCTTTCCAAATGGCATCATTCAGAAAGTGATAGTGAGCCAGATGTGACTGTCAGTAAGAGCCGGGTCACAGCAGTTATCAGAGGGGACCAGACACGATGAGCTTTGCCTTCCGTGGGCCAATGGCCAGGTGATAGGCAGCTTTATTTTTACAGCTTTGGTCTTTGGGCATTTTTCCCACATCATTGCATAAGATGAGAACTGAGTCAGCATAGCTAACTTTTTGATTTTGATTTGTTTTGAGTGTGGGATCCCAACGTTTGTTATTGCCTAGCCTAGGTACTAGGTATCTTTGAGGAAAGTACCCATTGATCAGTAAAAGATGACAACAAGGAACAGGGGCACACTGAGCATGACAGCAGAGGACAGAACAGGGGACAGGGGCACACTGAACTCTTGTTTCTCTGCCATCCTTAGTCCCCAGTTCTTAGAAATGTGCCTGGCCCTGGTGGGAACTCAACGAATGTCTATGAAGCAGAAATCTCAGGAAAAGCAGTGGTATGTCACCAGACAAAAAAATAACAACAAAACAGCAATCAAGGGAAATCACTAGTTTTTATATGCAGAAAAAAAAAAAAAGGACAACTGCAAAGGAACCTGCATGTGGTGCTATTCCAAATGCCCGTAAAAGTGGAAGGGCAAAATAAAGCCACCATCATGCAAACATGGGGAAGATTGCCACCCACACACCTTCCAGGCAGAAGACTCTAGTAAGTAAGAAAATGAACATAAAATATGGCCGATAAGAGAGTGAGTGAGTAAGCAACATTTACTCACCCTGTGTGTGCAAATTCTCTAGCAGTATAAAAAAGAACAAACAGAATCCCAGATGACCTTACTGTAATGGCTCTGAGATAGGAGAGACTACAGGACAAGTGAGAAAGTGGGCTAATTTGGAGTTGTATCAAATCAACAGATATTTTGTTCAGGGTGTATCAATGTTAATCGGTTTAGATCTGGGCTGAAAAGGATATGCTTAGACAGGCACTCAAATTTAAGCACAGTTAGGTGTGCTGGCTTGTTTTATGTCAATTTGACACAGACTAGACTCATTAGAGAGGAGGGAACCTCAAGTGAGAAGATGTCTTCATAAGATCAGGATGTAGTCAAACCTGTAGGGTATTTTCTTAATTAGTGATTGACGGTAGAGGGCCCAGCCTATTCTAGGAGGGGCCACCGCTGGGCTGGTGACCCTAGATTGCTGGGAAAAGTAAGTAGGCTGAGAAAGCTATGAGGAACAAGCCTTTATGCAGGCTCCTCCATGGCCTTTGTGTCAGCTTCGCCTCCAGGTTCCTGCCCTGCTTGAGTTCCTATTTTTGATTTCCCTCAGTGATAGACTCTTGCCTGAAAATGTAAGTGAAATAAACATGTACGGGAGACAGGGGTTTCATCCCAGCAATAGTAACCCTAACTAGGACAGGTACAAATATTCAATAAGTGGCGAGAAATGGAACTAAAGGGTGCATGAGAAACACAAAATTATGGTTGTAGAAATACTCTCAACCACATTAGTAATCACATTATCTATGTGATATTGTATGTGTGTGTTTATTTAACTAAATATTTTTTCAATAGAATGATAACTCTATAGGCTTTCATATCATGTCATATATTCTCTGCAATCATTATACATATAAAATGTATACATATATATACACATTTGTTTTTAAATATTTATAATGTATATATGGAGAGAAAAAGAGAGATGGGTGAAGGAGGAAAGAAAAGGGGAATATTCCATTATGTTTTTAATAGAATATTAAATATCTTTCATATTAACTCTTTGTTCCAACCTTATTGACCACACTTGTGAGAAAGCACAGTGGGTAACAGCAATTGTACCAACTTTAGTGACTATTTAAATATCTTCTTGTAAGATGCCAATTTAAATTTGGATTTATTTTATGACAGCTTGTTTTTCTCTGTAGTTTTTGTTAGTAGATTTTTAAAATATTCTAGATATAATTACCAGGAAAGTCTAATATGGATGCCTAAATAATTGGGGGACAAAATAGGAAATCCTATTGAAATTACAAGCAACTTTGGGAATGAATGAACATATCATCACAGCACTAAGAAAATGGGTTGTGTGTAAAATGATATTCAGGGTATTTCATGGCTTTGAATATCCCAATGATAAAGATGTTTTTAATGTAGACTACAGTTATGAATAGCACAAATATTGAAGTAATCACCCCCCAAAACAGTGGAATAAATTATTAGTCTATTTTAATACATTTTAATAAATTCGACCAAGGCACCACCTATGAAGAAGGAAGAAAGTCACAAAACAGAATTAGAAATGAAGATTATATATACATATATTTGGAAAAACATCCTGTCAGGAGGCTTAAAATATAAAAACATACCATGATCAATTTCATTATCATACATTTGCTGATTGAGATTTTAAAATGGATGATTTTTGTAGGTAAACATGAATTCTAACACTGACTGAAAAGTGATAATTATAGAAACACTTAAAAGTTAGTCAGTGTTAGTCATAAGCTTGGATCACCAGGGAACAGATAATTTTGGAGTTGTATCACTTCATTTACAGCACAGCATAAAACTGTCTGCTTCTCCACTCATCTGTGAGGATTACGTGAGCACACGCCACATAACCATAACCAAAACATAACCATGAGCAATGCAAACCACTGATCCATCACAGTTAGCAATACAGTTATAAAACCCTAAGAGAAACATTAGCAAAGTAGATCCATTTGTATATTAAAAGATAATGCATCTTAACTAGGTAGGGTTTATCTCTGAAATGACAGCACACTTCAATCTTAGGAAATCTATCAGCATAATTGGTTTGATCAAGAACTAGGTAGGAAACTCAATTCTGATAGATTTAGAAAGAAAAAGAGAGATATTCAACAAAAAAGATCCACAGATGATTAAAAAGAAACTTAAAAAGACAGAAATCTAAACAAAGCCAGCTCCTGGTGCATAAAGGAAAGATACCTTCACAAACTCCAAACTCACTGGCTAAAATTCAGGAAAAACAAACAAACAAACAAACAAACAAACAAAACCAGTGACAACTCAACCTTTCTATAATGAGATTTGAAAGAAAGAAAGAAAGAAAGAAAGAAAATTCTTGGAAAGGGGAGGTAAGAATTGTTCCTCAAATTGTAGAAATTACAGCTTTCTTTTTAGAAAATCCATACAAATCAGCTGTAAAATTATGTGGACTAACGAGAGTTCAGTGAACTGGACAGATCCTAGTCTTCATTAATAAGCAGTTATGGCTAAACTTAATAAACTCCTCAGGAACAATTGACTCTGTTGTTAGTGTAGAGAGCCTGACTAGGTGAGATGTGCCCCAATTGCCACATTTATCTAATCAGTCAAGATCATGACTCAAAACCGTATGTCCGTCAAATTTAAAAATAACAGTCTACCCACCTGTCAGGATTAAATGTTAGTTATTTCAGTCTCTTACATTGATTGACTTCAAGTTGTTGTACTTGTTTGTTTGGTAGGTTGTTTGATTTTTTTATTTGAGTTGATTTTGAAAAATTCTCATTGTCCCTGAAAGTGAACTGTAGTCTTGTATTCAGTGGTCAGTTCAGCATGTCAAACAGTTGTCTAGTGTCTCAGGAAAAAAAAAAAATGGGTTGGAGGTATGAGGAGAGTGCATGGCTTGTCACTAGGCAACCAGGAAGGATTGGGTTGACTACAATATGATGTGGTGGTACCAGAAATGGTGGCGTTAGCATACACAAAGAATCTCGTAGGATACCCTGTTCTCTGACTAGGCAGAGACATTGTCTCATGCTCTGGTGAACTGAGCACCTGTGTCATTCTCCTTATTACAAACTTAGAGTGCTCTAGAGAAGGGTGCTGTCAGGGTTCATCCATCTGTGCTCCATACATTTGAAATGCACCTGACAGACTAACCTGGGCCTAATCTTTGTATCTGAACTAAGAACTCCAAGACATCAGGACAGGAGAACTTGAAATCAGTTCTCATAAGGGCTTTGGAAGTGAAACAAAAGCTTTGACATTCATGATAATGAAACACTGTGAAAAATGAGAAAATGACACGCAGCTTCCACTCTGAAGAATAGATAGTAGTCTTGAGAAGGCTCCCAAGGACTCAGTAGTCTTGGGGCAGGAAAAAGTCACAGAGATATGTGTCTTTCCAGAAAGAGGGTGACTTGAAAATATTAGGATGAAGTAAAGCAGACTATTGAGTTAATGCTGATTCCAGGTAGACGTCTCCACATATGTGGTCTCCACATTGCTCATTCATGCTTGCTTCATTGTTGGTTTTGTCTGGACATTTTAATGGCATATATACCAGAGTCCAGGCTTCTATAGCACAGTCTAGATCATTAGTTCTTAACCTTCCTGATGCTGTGACTCTTTAATAATTTCCTCATGTGTGGTGACTTCCCAATCATAAAATTACTTTCATTGCTACCCTATATCTGTAATTCTGCTACTGCTATGAATCATAATGTGAATATCTGATATGCAGGATATCTGATATGTGACCCCTGTTAAAGGGTCATTCAGTCCCAAAGGGTTGGTGACCCACAGGTTGAAAAACAATTGTCTATGCTGGTGAACTGGCAAGTAAGGCTCCACCAGGAAACAGTCCCAGCTGCGTTGGTGCTCACCCAATTTTACTCACCACCCTTTTCTACATGGATAGTGGAGATGCCGCAGTTACAGTGACGTTCAGGTAGGGACAGGAGTGTGGGACAACATTGTTCCTCATTTCCCTTCCCCCACCTCCATTTCTACCCCCACAGTGAACCTGAGAACACATGCCTACTTTAGCCTCCTTTCAACTGGGAACACAGGCTGCTGGTGTAACGCTAGAAGGTCTTCTTCCGATGTTAAAGCAAAACAACAATGAATGTCCTATTTGACTGCACTTCAGGCAGGCTAGCGAGCTCTTGACAGGGTGGACTATTGAGTCTCCTCTTTTACACTCAGTGAATGAGGTTTTGAGCTCTTTCCTGCAAATCCCATATCTCCTGTCTGGCCAGGTAGCATTGCCAACTCTACTTCACTGCTCAGACAAGGTTTCTTTGGGGCAATAGCAAGCCAGGTGATGCTGCTGTTCCACTTCAGACTTTGTGTGTGATCTCAGGCTAGCTGCTTACCCTCTTTCAATCAAGGTAGGATAATGATGGGCATTGTCTCTGCTGGAAGATAAGTTGCATCCTGTCAGGAAAAAGACTGAATAAGTTAGTTTCAAAATATGACAAGCAATCTGAGCAAGGAAAGGTCATACTCAGTATTCAGCTGTCTCAAGTCTTTCTAGGTTAGAGCAAAAATCCTCAGCCTTCTTCTCTGAAACTATAACATCTGATTACTCAGTTTTAAAACTCCAACTTAAAATTCTAATTATGTTTAAGAAAAACAGTAAGTTTGGCAGCAATGATTTTTTTCTACCCAGAATCACTATTTTCCATATATTCCTTTCCCATTTTACCTTCTCTTTGGAATATAAATATAAATATAAACATAAATGGTCAGACTGTTTATGGGTTGTAACCAAGTTCATTTGGCTTTTCACCACCTTTCAAAGGGAAAATTTGTTGTTTATATATATATATATATATATATATATGTTTGACACATTCTTTGGAGCATTTAGAAAAAATTATTTGAGTAGAATTCATTATATTTACAAGACTTTTAAAAATTAAATATCATGAAGATGAAAAGGAAGGCCATAGAAAACAAGTGCTTTTGCATTAAAATGATGTTCCTAACTCTGCCCAGTTTTGTCCCAGAAGCTAATAACCTTCTGCTTCCAAACAAGAACGTGGCTGAATCCTGGGGAGTCACCTGCATTGCACAGAGTTTTGCTGGATAATTGTCCAAATAACAGTTCAGAGAAGAACTCAGTAGGCACTTCTTTCTGGTCTCTGAATACTGAGTTTGTTATGATTTAAACACTAAAAAAAGTTCACACTGAGATTTTCAGATTATTTCTTAAATATGTGGTTTACCTTTTTCAGCACTTAGCCTAGAGGGTTTTTTAAAAAATCTTTCTTAACAGTTACATCTTATGCTTTAATTATTTTCATTTTTGATCCAGCTCTAGATCTAGAATCAAAGAGTCTTCTTTTGATGTGGTCACCTAATTTTTTTTTTTTTAAAAAAAAGCTTTGTAGCTCATAGACATAAAAGTCTATTTACTCATGAATAGCTTGGGTGAAGAAAGAAAAAAAAGTGTCCACTGACTTATGAGCTTTGTTTTCCTCAGAAGCTGGTTGGTAACTGTTGGAAATTGTCTAGAGTATCTCCTGTAGTCTTGTGGGAAAGGGCTGGCAAAGTCTCAAAGTTGCCCCTGGGGACACTCATAAGGCCACAGCCCACACACTATGCTCCATATACTTCCCCAGTACATTACAGGAGGATGGACTTGGTTCTCCAGAGACTTTGTGGGAGGTGAGGACCAGGGGATGGGGATGGAGGGTCAGGGATGGAAGAGTGATTTGTGTGGTTCTTTGGAATATTGTTTCCATAGCTTTTAACCAAGTTGTAAAATAGAGTTTAAAAGAGAGGTCTCCTATGGGCCTCCCCTATTTGAGGAGAGTGAGGGACACAACAGAGCTGTCTCCACCCCCTTTTCTCTCATTGATTGTAGTTAACCATGGTGGTATCAGTGGAGAGACATATTTCAGTACTGTGGGTTTATGTAGTGGATGACTGGGTGGATATACTGAAATGTAAGAAACAGATATGTCCAGAAAAAGAGACACTGTCCCAAGAACCAGAAGGACAGAGTTACTCTGGGGTCACAATAAACAAACAGAAGGGGAGGGGAGAGAGGGGGGAGGAAGAGGAGAAGGAGGAGGAGGAAAAGGAGGAAAGAGAAAGGAAAAAAAATGTAAGGAATTAACCCAGTGTCCTGAGAGAACACACAGGATAGTTCCTTTCCTAAGAAGAAACATCCAAAAATCCTGCAAGTTATGAGATGTCACCAAGCTAAGGCAGCAATAATATCGCATGCAGCAACAGTCACCTGGGGCTTACCGCATTCCAGACACTGTTCTGAAAGCCTTGCGTACATAAACTCTTTAATCTTTACAATGACCCTATAAAGACAGAGCAATCTCAACTCCCACTTTATAGACACAGAGATGCAGATCCAGAGGGGTAATGAGCCCCATGGGCAGTAAGCAGTGGCGCAGCACCGGTGCTGAAGTAGCCTAAGGCTAGGATGCACACTCAGTGACTGAACGTTTAATCATAAGGAAAATGAACACTAAGTAGAAATTAAAAGTGCTGAGGCTAAGATTTGGGTGGCTTGGGGTACAGTGTAGGAGAGGAACCACATGTGAGAAGATCTGGGACAGCCAATGGGACAAGAGAAGAGGCTTTTTAGGTCCAGAACCACTGATGAGCAATGATTGCCACCAGATTCCTGATGCGTTTGGACCCTTTAAGGACAAGAGATGGATAGCAGAAATTTAGTAAAAGTAGTTCCTGCTCGATTGCCTCCAGGTCATCTCTAGGACAGCTCTATTCAGTGACTGGGAAATGTGTACTCAGTTGATGGATGGGAATCTCCCAGGGGCTGGAGACAAACCCAGAAGATGAGCAGGTGGCTGGCAACAAGTGAGGGGTACCAGAGTGAAAAGATGATCTCTGGTCTGACAGAGAAGCTCAATAGTGACATCAGGGCAAGAAAAGCTGTAGTCCAGAACACAGTCTCTATCATGACCACTGAAAGGTGTTGTCTGCTAATACTGGCTGGCATCTCGCCAGAATTTAGACTATCCTAGAAAAACAAAAACAGAACCTCTTGTCCTATCTTTGAGGACATTTCTGAAAGGGCATTACTGAGAATGAAATTTCTATTCTGAATGTAGGTAGCACCATTCACAGGCTGGGGTCCTGAACTATTATTCACCTTTAAGGGCTATTTCTTCTCTGCTATGATGGATCTTACTCATTTGAATCACAAGCCGGAGCAAACCAGTCTTTTCTCCATACATTGTCTTGGGTCAGATACTTGGTCTTAGAAACTAGAAAATAATACAGATTATAATTTGCATTAACTAATATAAATTATTACTTAGTGGGTTTTTTTTTAACCTCTTCCTCCTAAATTGGGAAGCTGGGCTTGGAAAAGCTCATCAACCAGTTCCCAGCTCTGCAGTGGCAAATGTCGAAGCCAGGACGAATGATACATGGTTGTGACTTTGGTCCCACTGGTTCATCCAAGGGTGCCTCACCAAGTCCCTGGCTGGCTGCTCTGCTTTGGGTCAAATTCTACAGCATCTTTTGTAATTATGCTTGGGAGCATTTCAATGTCCACACTTCAGTTAAAAGTTATTTTAGGTTTCACTAATGAACCTGAGTGTGATTAAAATGATCAGGACTTTTAGGAGGGTGGCAAAATGACTCATTTCTCACTTTTATGTTCAATGGTAGAAGTGATACTTTGGGACTTCTGAGTGAAGTGAAGTCATAGGTGCAAAACTCAGAGTTGCTGGCTCACAGCCAGTGAACCTCATCATGCCCACCCTGAACCAAAATGCCATAGCCCACCTCTACTCCCACAGGAGACACAGGGACCTAGAAAACTTAGCTCCCCTGACACTGTGTACTCTCACTGAAGGGTAAAGAATGTTAGAATCTTTTGGACACAAACAAACAGCTTTGATTACATTGCATTACAGAAATCTGTCACAACGGGTTGAGTTGGAATGACGCCTGTTATCTGTTGTCTAACCCATTTCTCCAGCTTTTGAACCTTGATCTCTGAGGCCGTGAGAGTAGTGGTGACAAGGTGGCTCATTCACCCTCAGGAGGAAGGAAGCACCTCATCATTTCCCCAAGTTGAGCCTCCCACTTCCTCACCTCCAAATGAACTTGGAAGAACTGGATTTAGACTGGGTCTGAGGATCCTGGGATCTGAGCTATGGGGGAGACTTCATAGGCAATATGATTTGAAATCTAGTCAGTGAGTTCCCACTGTGAATAAAATATGATTTAAATGTTGTGATCTAGGTAATTGGATGGAACCTTCAGAATCTTTCTGTATTGGGAAAGTCTGTGTATACTGGAATTATACAAGCTGGAATATTAAGGCAGATGGAATTATTCTCCTGGATCAAAACTATGGCACAGAACATGGAATTCATTCAAAAATACGTGTCTCTGCATCTTTGCCTGGAGTCAGGTGGGCAATCTCCTTTCCAAATGGTAGGGGAGAGAATGTTAAAAGAGAGTTGTTCTTCAGAGACAGATATTTTAATACACTGTAATTATCATTTATTCATTTCACAGCTGAGGTCAATGAGACTTGAAACTTGCCCAAAGTCAGTTCTTAAATGATACAAGGTGGGATGTGGCCCAAGTCCCTTCACTCTCCTCTTCTAGCCTCCAGTTGCTTCAAGCATGCCTTTGAGTGCTTGAGATTCTTGTCTAGTTCATGGCCAGTTGAGCCAACCTCTCCTATGATCTTTCTTCTTCTTCTCAGAGAGAAAGTCCTTTCTGGGATGCCACAGGTCCGAGGGGTCTCATGGGTCAACCTGCTTCTATGAGAACAAAACAAACCTCTCTTATTACAAAGCTTTTAAAAAGATCTGTGGCCACAGCCATGCCTTGGAGAGCAGAGTTTAATGAGTATAACAAAGATTTTTTTTTCCACAACATTGTTAGGAGATCTCTATGGGCGGCTTACGAGACATAACCTACTTTGACACCAAAAGAAATTGTCACTTGCTGTTTTACGATTACGAAAGTTAGTGGAACAACTGGTTAACTGAGAAGTTTCTGTTGTTGCATTCTGGATAGTTGAGAGTTCTTTTCACATTCTATAGGCTGTTCTATTTTGGCCCACCAGCCACCGGAAATAATTTGGGAACAATATTTAATGTCATAGAAACTTGATATTTATTTATTTTTTTTAAAAAAACAAAACATTGTGCCCTCTCCAGGGCTTAGAACATGTCCATTGTAAATAGAACAGGAAAAAGATAAGCAGACAAACCTCTAAATGACTGTCATTTAGCCCTACAGTATGAATTTACCCAAGTCTTTCAGCTCCATTCTGTTTGGAGAGGCAGAACATGGATTTGACCTCCATCCTAGGTCTATTGCAGTACCCACAGGGTGAGCTGGTTGGAGCTTGGCACTGTTACAGGTTCTCAAGTTATCAAATGGACAGCTGTTGTGGTGGGGGAATTGGACACCTGTCTTCCCTCTGAGGCAATTGAGTTACTCAATCAGCACAAACAGTACTGGCTTGGCTGCCTGGATCATCATTTTCTGAGCCTAGTGATTGCTTCATAAGTCAGGGCTTTTGTCTTTCTTCTCTAATCAAGTATAACAACCACAATTGTGTGTGTTCCTACTATAATCACTTTTCTCGAGAGGCCTTGGGAAACAGCTCTCCTCACAGGGTCGCTTTTTCCAGGCTCATTTTTTAGGGAAGACATCAACCTCTTCCAGTTAAGTTACATAAAGAGAAAATGATGAGGTTTATGAGGGAGCAATGAGGAAGGCCAAAAGTTCCTAGGCGTTCCAGGACAGACAACACTGCACAGCCAGGTCATCTTCAACTGGAACACAAGTCAAGCACTGAGTGGGACCTGTTAGAAGCCCTTTGCCAGAGATGTTGGAGGATCTGAGGCACATGCACCGCCACTGGGATGAAATGCCTACCTTGTCTGCTAGCAATTTCTCATGCTGGCCCACTTCCCCAGTTCTTAAGTTCAAAGTTTACTTCATGACCATTCATAAATAATTTCATCTGACAATAGTAAATTCTTTTATTTGTGATTGGGGAGAGAACTGAACTGATTAATTGTTCTCAATTTTTGATTTTTCTCTACTGGCAAGATGTCTCAGTGTGTAAAGCCTGATGAGGACCTGAGTTGGACCCCTGCCTCTAATATGCTGGGAGGAGAGAACCGATTACCATAAGTTGTTCTCTGATCTCCACGTGCGCACACTGGCGTGTACACACACACGCACACACACAAACAAATGCAAAATCTCTCTGTGTATGTAGTTGTGTATATGGGCGGGGGGAGTTATCAGTAGGGTTAGACTTATAATCCTTGGCCCAAGCAGCCCTGTGAGGAATGTAAAATGGGCTCAAGTTAGACTATCTAACCACAAGGGCTTTCCTAGGCTGATTTCACTTTAAAGGAAATATGATCTGCCTAGGCATCAATTAACCAGAAACATAGTCAGCCTATATGGATACTTACGAATCTTCTTAGAAGGCTCTTAGCTGCCACTTCCTCAGAAGACCGGGTTTTCTATGATACTGAGATGTTGTGGGAGACAATAACAATGTACCCTTGACTCTGACAGTGTATGTTGACAGCCTCCCTTGCTGCTATGACCAAGTTCTTGATAAGAAGCAATTTAAGGGAGGAAGGGTTTTAAGGAACACAGTCTGCCATGATAGGAAGATATGGCAGTGGATGGCTCTATAACAGCAGGAGATATGAGCTGTACCTAAGCAGACCTGAAGAGAGAAACGGGAAGGAAGTAGGCTAGGCTTTAAACCTCAACCCCAGCAATACATTTCCTCTAACAAGACCTCCTGAAACAGTACCACCAGGTGAGGACCAAGTGGTCTAACATGTGAACCCATAGGACCCAGTTTACATTTATAACACAGTCCAGTATTTAGTTTTCAATTCAAAGACAAACCCATGTGTAACATGGCTATTTCAAAATTAAATGAAAGAGGAAAAACTCACTTCCTCTGGCCTGCTCTGTGGGAAACTGTGCTCTCAGGAGCAAAGTGATGTACCCCATTCCATGCTGAGTTCATATGTATGCGCACACACCAGGGAGCCCAGAGAGGATGTGAAACTACCGTAGATGGACACTCTTCTAATATTTCTTTTTTTGTAAGTTTAAAGCTGAGGACTAGCCTGTGCAGTTTCATACTTCTTCAACAGCAATGCCAACAGAGGCTCTACTGTTCCCCTCAGGTGACAAATGCCACAGGCTCTGGCCAGCCAAGCTCTCTTGAAACACAGCTGTTCCTGCGGCACCCATGAGAAGGATGCTTTGTTTTAACTGTCACATTTGGTTTTGTGGTTTCTTTTTTTTTTTTTTAGGATGCTCCTTGACACTGCATTTTCAGGGTGACCTTTCCAGAACTTCGTGCACAGGTGCCTGCAATGGACAGTCATGGGGTTGCTTTGGAAAGGTTATCTCCTCTTCATAAAAGGAAAGGGAGCAGGCAAGGATCTCAGGGGTGAAGTACAGCCACGAATAAGTTCATCAAGTCTAGACCCCGTATCAAGCCCCCACCCACAACTGCTCTTTTCCGTTTGCTTTGGTTTCCTCCATGCTCCCACAGCCCGGAATGACTCTGCTGACTGAAGGGCCACCCTGTAGCTTCCCCTATTGCCCACTCCTTGATAAGAGGCCCCTTGTGAGCAGCACATCCTCCAAGTGTCCTGAGATAAGCCATGTTGCATCATAACCAAGGCTATGTTAATGGGGCTATAAGCATCTACTGTAGGGGCAGAGCATTAGTGATCTAACCTTTTAAACAACACTTGTTATTATTATTATTTTAAGCAGAGCAGTGTGGAAACTAGGTCAGAATTAATTTATTCTTCATCACCACAGAGCAGTCCCTTTATCTCCAATCTCATCCTGGCATTTCAAGAAGTTGCTTTTAAAGGAGCAGCACCCAAATTCAGGTTGTGAGGAGAAAAGGCATTGCTGTGGTAGATGTATGAGGGGCAGCTTTCTTGCCCCTTCGGGTCAATGCCACAAAGTGAGACTGTTTATTTTCCTTCTGTGTGAAGTACTTGGGGTGTAGCATTAGAGGTCACGTGGGTGAGCAGGAAGCTGCAGCATTCCGCACTATGGGCTGTGTGAGGTGTGAGGGATTGCAGGAGAGGTGTGAAGTCATACTGAATCATGTCAGCTGTTGACCTGGGATTCACAACAAACAGCTGCATCAACAAGCCTCTGGGGGGAGGGGGAGACTGGGGAAGCAGGTGGTAGTGACATGGGGGATAGCCTGGCGCAACCTGCCTCTATTAGCTGTAATTATGCTTCGGACTTCTGCTCTGGGCAGTTTAAGACACATCAAGGCACACCAGGACTACTAGGGACCCTCAGTGTTAGATGGTGGCCAGTCAGCTGTAAAAATGGGCCACAGTTGGTAGCAACAGAAGGAGCCTGAAGCAATTTTTCTTTGAAATCAGCTTCTAAATTGCAGGGAGTCCAAGTAAATTGACACATTTACTAGCTGGAACTCCTTTCTTGGTCCTGCTTCATTGCCTCAGCCAGGCCTCTCCTCCGTGGAAAATTCTCGGTGAGTAGGGGTGGGTAAGGATGGGCTCCCCATCCCAGGCACGATGAACCTCTGTTTTGTCTGCTAGCCTACACAGGCACTCAGGTGACGATTTCTGCCTGCATGCACATTTTTATTTCCAACATTTATGAGAGCATTTGAAACATATGGTTGAAATGTTTTTCTAACCCACAAGGAGAAACCCCTGTTTAAAAAATAAAAACGAAGAAGCAAAGCGATGTCAAGTACACAGTGGAAGATCAATACTGCAGGTTCTTTTTGCAGTGCACACTTCTGGTAGCCAAAGCCGGGTTCTAAGTAGCAGGTTTCTCTTATAGTTTAGCTGCTTAGAAGTCTAAGAGTTTTCCTTCACTAGTTCGAAGCTAAATAACTAAAGCTGTTAGGATTCCTGGTGCAACGGGCGAATGCATTAATTAGCATGGTGCCCATACACGATGTGTGTGGGGCACGCCCCTTCATTCATATGCATGAGCAAACATGACCATGTAACCTCCACAGGCTACATATGCACTTATAAGCCAAAACCTGCCTTGTTTCTCTCTCTCTTTCTCTCTCTCTCTCTCTCTCTCTCTCTCTCTCTCTCTCTCTCTCTCTCTCATCTCTCCCTCCCTCTCTCCACATATTCCATAGGTGTCTGAATCACAGTCTTTCCTGTTTAATAAACTCTAGCGTGGGTTACTGGTATGTGTGTATTAACAACAGAAGTGCCCATGAGCTTAGTATTTGATTAGCTGTATAGGTTGCATAACCGTGTATTCCTTGGTAGGATTCGGTGCTCCATGCCTGACTAGTCAGTTTTTAATCAATCAGGAAGTGTGGAAATAGTGGAATGGTGGAAAGGAACTGCAGACGCATTTATGGAGCTACAGGTACAGGTATGACTTCAGGCTGGTAGAAATGTCAACTCCAGCCCAGCCACTTTGTACAAGAAATCTCATCTTTCATGCTTCAGGTTCTTTATTCATATTGGAAATAATAACTATCTAATGAGCAGTCCGAGATGAGAGATAAAATAGCACTATACTGGAGCATCCGTATCATCAAAGATGTGAGCCCCAGCATCTTGCTGTCATCACCTGTACTTCCTCACAGCCTGTGGGGTTCCGGAAGGTCTGGTGAGTGCTGACATCTGCTCCTGTGTGGTTTTCTTCCTCCCACATACATCCTCTCCATTTTTCTTCATGCAGTGTTCTCGGTCTCCACCTCTGAGAAGCTTTTCATGAGGTCCCTCAGAGGAGTCTCCTCTTCTCTGGAATGCCCAGAATTGGTAAGGTTTGTGCACATGGTTGCAACCATAGGAAAAACCTATTTGATACAAAACTGTTGTTTCCCATGCTGAAGATACAAAAGCTGCTTCAGGCTGCCATCACTAGTGGAGAGAAAGATGTGAGGCAATTTCTTTTCAGCTCAGTAGATAGTATTGCCTGGCTTCTGAAAACTTTGGTTGGGCAGAAGGGGATACCAGGAAATTCTGTGTCCCAGATTGGAGGAGGTGTTTATTCCAAAAGGTTAGCAGTGCTTCTGATCTTCAAAGGAGGAAGTTCAGACTGAATCTACAAGCCTCTGTATTGTTGGTCACTTGACAAGATGCACCAGAGAGGTTATCACAGTGGTTAGTGCAGGGGTAAGGACTCACAGCCATCAGTGAGCAACAAGGCTTGTGTGCATCTGAGGAAAAAAAACATACAGAATTGAAGTAAAAATATGTGACAACGTACATATTCATGTGAGGAAAACATGGAAATGTGGAGAAAGAACATTGGAAACAGCGAACCTCCCAAGGCATGCTTTCACAGAGTGATAAAACACAACTTCAATGTCTGTCACCAAAGTGCCACAATTTTATCACCCTTCCCACACAAGACTAAGCTATTCTGAGTTCTGCTATTTCTTAGCTCTCTCACCTCAGTATGCCCAAGGTGTCTGACAAATAAACGTGGGGAAAAAAAAAAAAAAAGAATTCATTCCTTTTCCCCCAGCATGGATGGAGAACTTATTATGGGATGGGCAACTTGACTCATGCTGCTGTTTTCTTGCCGTCATGCTCTGCGCTACAATACGCTTTGGCTGAGAGCAGGCGCCCAATTAACTTGCCTGATATGGTCTCGTGCCCGAGAACTGAAGTCTTGTTACTCTTTGCTGGTTTGATTCCTTTGCTTAGCCACCAATGCAAGCAGAACAGAGAAGATTGCCAGCTGCCCTTCTGCAAGGGCGGTTCCCTCCCCTCCTGCTTACACACAGCTTACACACACTGTGCCAGAGATTTTTATGTTTTGCTTTGTCTAGTTTCCTTTGTTAAGACACAAACACAAAACAAAACCCTTTGAACTCCTTCAAGGACAATGGAGGGGAAGCCAGAGGAAGAGGCAGCTCTTGATGCTGCCATATTACCATCCGTTCCCCCTGCTAGATAGTTCATCAAATGAAGAGCCCAAACTGTGTGTGATCCAGTGCCCTGTCCTGCATGGCTTGGTCATGGAAAACCACCTGGGGTGGTGAGGGTATAAACGAAGGACAGACACACAGACACGTGTACAGAAGCCAGCATCAGGTGGGCTGTTCGGACTCAATGGAGTCTGAAAGCAACCCAGAGCCTCACCAAGTTTATTATGAGCAGCAGGGTGGGAAGGGTTCTCTTGTCTGGGTAGAAGGTCTTTGTACATCAGCAATTTCAGGTTGCCAGCCTCAGGGAGGATGCTGCAGTTGCTGTTTCTTGCTCACACTAGTCAATCATTTAACACTTGTACTTACACACGCTGTCAATGTTCTCACTTGGGCCAAGGGAAGCCTTTGACAATTCTGAGCTTGATCTGTATGGGGAGGGCTTTGCCAACCCAATGTATGACCCAGGCATTGGGTCCTTGGCATGGTTGTGCCCAATACACATTCACTCAGGACCTCATCTCTTGACACATTTACTCTAGGCTTCTTCTGCTCCCCATGAACCAGAAGACTGATGATGATCTCATAGGTTAGATTGTACTTCTTCCCTCATGTGCTTTCTGACCAGGCCTTTCCAGTCCCACAACCACTGAGATCTTTAGCACTATGCATATCTTCCTACAACTGACAGGGCCAGAGCTGCAGGCAGGGCCTGGGCAGACCAATTGCTGTATTCTACTTCTAGTGACATTGTCCTGACTTGCAAATTACTAACTCTCTTTTGTGAAAATCATCCTGCCTAAAAACCTGGGGCTGGGACAATTCTAGTTTATCAGAGGCCACATTATTTTATAAATGGTCCTTTCAGCAACATGACTGTTAAACTTCCAGCTATCTCCAGCAGGGTATGCATCCACAAGGACCAGAGAAAAAGGTCATAGTCACTGACTGGTCTCTGGTCAGCTTGAGTTGATGTCCAAGCCAAGTTATTTCTGTTTGGCATTTGATGACACCTCACCTTAAAAATTGAACTGGAATCCCAGCATTCTAGAGACTGAAGCAAGAGGATTGCCGTGAGTTTAAGAACTTCCTGGTTCCATAGCCAGTAACAAGACAGCCAGGCTAGATGCAAGACCTCTAGGAAGAAAGGCAAGCAAAATCGGAACTGAGCCTGCTTAGGGCATGAGCTTATTAAAAATTATGTTCTAGTTTTGAAAGCCATAGCAGAACAGTGACTCCCTTCTTTAACACCCATTGCTAAAGCGTTCCCATTCCTGTCACTTTCCTAGCACCCCAGCATACACTCTGACATTCTGCCAATTATACACTCCCGTGTGACTGAATTATACCTTAGAATATAAAACACACAATCTTCTCTTCTGCCACACAAGACACTCCCTAAACTATCTTGTGGGACAATTTATTCTTCCTCTACATGCCCCTGGTGCTTGTCCCTGCAGACGCCACCTGGAAAGCTCATCTGACAGTCTTAGTATTTCAGACCCACCGATTATTAAGGTTGAGCGCAAATGGCACCTCTTTCATGAGCTGTGGCTGAGACTCCAATCCCTCTGCCTGCTGGGTAATCTCCATCCCCTCTATATTCCCATAGTTATTTAGTTTGGATGATTTTAAGGACCCCATTCATTATTTCTACAACACACAGTGGTCATTTAACTCCCCAGTATAGTTGTTAAGTATGTAGGTGCTGAAGTCAGAATTTCTGGGTACAAATGCTGGCTTAAGCGTATGCCTTTAGGTAAGTGACTTAGCTTCTTTGTACAGCAGTCTTTTCAACTGTTAGGTGAGCACAACAGAAACTTCCCTATTGGATGAGCATACAAAGCAAGTAGGCCAGTCCCGTGTAGAATTGGCTGGCAGTGTTCAATGAGATTATTTATTATCATAGCTACTGTGTGTCTTTCCACTTGTGTATCTTTCCACTTTGGTGCAAAGAACTTTGCATATGGATATATGTTTATATAAGAAAGAATTAGAAAAAATAAGACTTCTTTTCTGTGTGAATTGACCAATTACACAGCATTAATAATTTTTTGGGGAAAGGGGGTTGAAGGATGTTTCACAAGGCTAATTTAGAGTTTATGTATGCTTTTAATGTATTTTCTTTCTTCAACATAATATACAAGGTGATGAGTCTTTCTGTGAATTAGATTCATCGTGCACTGCCTCCCAACTGAATCTACTGAACACACACACAGACACACACACAGACACACACACACACACACACACACACACACACACACACACACTTTCATGAAGTTTATTTCTGGGAGATAGGCAACAGGAAACCCAGAACTCAAGAGAAGTCAGGCCCCCAGGCTCAGAGGGGCAGCCTGTGCCTGCACTGGATGCAATTTTGACTTTCTATAAACCTCTTGCTTTGCAGTGGAGGGATTGGGGAGAGAGCACTCTGCCCTTGGTTTACTACCCTATGGCAACACAACCTGCTAGGATAATATGTCACTATTTATCTGGGCTGTTCCAGCTAGCACACACTTGTCTCAGGACGCTGCCCTCATAGCACCTTAGACAGTTATTCTGTGGAATTATGAGTGAGAAAGAACTGATCCAGAGTAACCAAGAGAACTATCACATACTTTCAGCATGTCATTCCATACTGCCATTGATCAGGGGCAATACTGAAATTGTCTGGGTGACATTGTCTGGAGATTGTATAAAGCCGACCTCAGACTTCAAAGAGTCTCTAACTCAGAGAAAATCCTTTAGCCTGTAATAATAGCAAATAATAAATAATAAATAAACCACTTCCCAAGACCTAGGCTCTCTCTTGTAGGACTTCACAACTGGTAACATTGTTTGGCCCATTAGACAGAGCCTTGCCAGCTAGGCTGGGGTGGGATATAAAGGTAGAAGTTTAAGATTCAGAATTCTCTAAGTGTAGAAAAGACCAAGGAAACCAAGACAATAGTCGACACACACTCTAACCCTTACCCTATTGGGGGAGGGCTTCACACAAGTCCCAACACATCCCTTTGTGTGTGTGTGTTACTAGGGATGGAACCCAGGGCAAGGGCACTGAGTGAACACTCATTACACGCTCCTCCTTGACTGTTTAAATTGCTTTTGAGATGATAATATAATTGCATCATTTCCCTCTATTCCTTTCTGCCTCTAAACTCTCCTATATACTCCACCATTCTCTTTCAAATTCATGGCTTCTTTTTGTTGTTGTTGTTGTTGTTGTTGGTATATGAGCAAGGAAATATATATATTTAAATATAATATACATAATATACATATTCCTAAGCACATAGAATATATAAATTCAACCCACTCAGTCTGTACAATGTTATACTATATACTGTAGCTGTATGTATATATTTTCAGGGCTAGCCATTTGGTGTTAGGTAACCAATAGGTATGTTCTTCTCTGGGAAACACTATTTCTCCCTATTTCAACAATGCCTGCAGTTCTTTTTCTAGGGTTGAGGCCTCATAGCCTTCCTTCATCCACTTTAGCATATCTATTATTGTCCTTGTTCACCTCATGTGTAGGCAGCCATGTTGGTGAGATTTTATGGGTGTGGCTTCTGACATTTGTTTCTAGGAGACACAATATCACAGGTCTCCTCTAACTTGCAATCCTTCTGCCTCAGCCCCTCAAGGTATATTACAGTACATCCTACCTAGCTGTACACCTAGACTCTGCACATTTTTGAAAAGATAGAAGAAAATGTGTCAATTGAAAACAGGGCTGGGAAGAAGGGGTGAGAGACTGTGAACCAGAGAACAAGAATAAGAACGAGAGAGAATAGAGAGAGGGTACAAGCATGAGAGAGCTCAATGTTGTCGGAGGGTTGAAGACCAACACTGGTGGGTGGAGGCATCGCAGGGAGGAGGGGTTGCCAAGGAAGAGGAAGGAAATGCTTGAATCTTGACATCTGTTTCCACTGTTTGTATCATGAATGAAATAACAGTGGGCTGTGGGGGCAGAGGAGGTGCAGCGAGCCAGGGCCGCGTGGGTAGTAGAAGCGTTGTGGCAGTTGACGTTCCAAAGCATTCACGGCTCGTCCTCTATTTCTGTATGAAAAGCCTGCCATTTTTAACACTGTTGGCAGAGCAAATGTAACTGTGATGCATAGTGTAGTTTGACTCTCCTATCACCTTTCTTGAGGGCACACAGCCTAACTGTGCTTCCAAAAGCTGCAAGGGAGAGAAAAGGAGCCAGACCACTTTATCTCTGGAGCCATGTTTATGGTAGATGTTTGCTTATTTATTTGAATTCCTTCATCCAACCACAAAAAACCCTAGTCTGATTTGAGCTGGGTGGGAGTCTAGAGTTGCTTACAGAATGAAGCCAGGAGCACTGTTCTGTCAGGGAGCTGCCTGGAAATGAAGGAGAGGAAGTCTTGAATAAATTACAAAGTCAAAATCCTGCCCAGCAATAGCTCAGATGTGACCGTAATGCTGCATAAAATTTCTGTGCTTTGTGATTTATTTGACCTTGGTTAACAAGCTCCATGGAGAGGCAGGGGGACTACCCCTCCTGTTGTGATGGAAGCACCCTGCCAGGGGTTACTAGCAAAGCCCCAAGTGGCAGTGAGCCACCTAGAGGCTTTATTAGACTGCTTTCAAACTCATGAATACAGCAGATTTCTGTTGAAAGCAAATATGATTACATTGGCTTAAATAATTTAAGGATCAAATAAAATCTTCATCGAGTTGGTTGTGGTGTTAAGCATAAATATGTCAGGAGCTAGCAATTAACCGCATACCAGATCACAGGGGGAGATGGACCTCATGGAGAGCAGCGTACCTGCTGTGGTCCTGCTTGCCTGTGCCATAGGAAGAGGGGGCAGTGCTATCCCACAGCGCTGAGGGAAAGGTGACTTCCTTTCCTGTGTAGCTGCTGCATGAGACCATGGGAAGGAGCTGATTATGTGGCAGCCTGGGTATTTCATGCAGCATGACCTCACTACTCAGGGCCCTTTGTTCCCAGACATTAGAAAGTCATGGCTAGTTTATAACCAGCTTTACTGGAAGCTTCCAGCATACATGCTGGAGGCTCCTGACCATGAGGAAAATATGCCAATTTGTATATGATGCCAAGATGCAGAGCCACCCTCTTCCTCTGATACAGTCACAAACAGCCCTCTCTCTAAGTCCATAGTTCTGTCATTCTTTAGCACTCTATAAACTATAGATCTAGCATATTCCAGAGAAGACCCAGAAGTGAGTGTCCACCTTATTTCTGGTTCACCAACTGGTACACAGACACCTCTGGAATGATCAAAGATAGCCATTTAGAGGCAATTTCTTTCTTATTACATGATCTATGGGTGGGGCATTTGAGTGCAAGTAACAGAAATGTGGCCATGTGTGATCATATTTTTAAATAGTTTACTCTCAGACATACAACCCTGTTGTTTGTACATGTGTTCAGTATAAAAAGCTTATCTTTCATGACACTGCAACAGCCAAAGATTAGAATACACCCAGTATCCATCAATAGAAAGATGGTTAAATAAATAATGGCTCACCTGCACAGTGGATTCTAAGGCACTATAAAAATGATGAGGCAAATCTGTATGAATTGATATGGAAAGGTCCCTAGGCTATATCCTAAAGTGGGAAAGAAAGTGCTGAAATGGGCATGATGTAGGCTGCTTTCTGGAGCATGATGCCCCCCTTCCCACATTACTACCCTCTTAAGACTCTTAAGACATTTTCCCCTCTAATCCCTACCTGGCCATGAAATTTTAATGCCATGAACATCTGTTTATGTCCTGTATGCATAATGTATACTTGTGATTTATATTCAAAAGACTAAGAATTTTTCACTTTCAAAAACTAGTATTCACCCATCTTGGGAGTGCTAGCAAACCCAATGAGAATGTTTGTTTAAGAAGAAAAGGAGAAAGTGTATTCCACAATGTACTGGAAGGATATATAAGAAATTAATAAAAAATCATAATGTGTATAAAAGGGAAGTAATGGGGGAATATGGGTACAGATGTGAGATGTCTTTACATACTCATTATCACTTTCATCTTTCATATATTTTTAATATTTCATGAGTCCGTCTGCATATCTGTATGTCCATGTATAGGGATGTGACTGTGGGTGCCCACAGAAGCCAGAAGAGGGTGTTGGATCCCTTGTAGCTAGAGCTACAGTTATTGTGAGCTGCTCAGCATAGGTGACATCCAGTTCTCTGCAAGAGCAGCAAGTGATCTTGATTACCTAGCTGTCTCCCCAGCTTTGTCATTTTGCCTTTTGAACTAGAACTATTAAATGAGGCCAGGAATATATTTCAGTGGTATAGCACTTACCTAGAATGTGCAAGGCTCTGGCTTCCATGCCTAAAATAGTAAGTTGTTTTAAAAGGTCTAAGTATATAAGTATATGTTTTCAAAATTTTAAAAGAATATCAAGACAAATAATGTACAGCTAAGAAATGGCCAAACAAAACAAACAGACAAACAGAATCTCCAGCCCATCAAAGCTCTTCCAGCAGCTGAGCCTGGCGGGGCCCTGGCTCAGAGTCAGCACTGCTGGGAAGGAGGTGGCCCTGACCACACTACACAGGGGGCCTCTGTTCCTGGACAGTCTTTTGTCCTCTGGGCTTGTTTTTCAGTACAAAAGGTGACTGACGAAGGTCTGCTTCTGCAATGGCTAGTTTTGAAGAGCAAAGCCTCTATTTAAAAATCACTAGGGTGTTTCAAAGCATGTAGAGGAGCATAGAGGAAGCCTGTACATACTTTTTGAAGTGAATTAAATGAGGGAGGAA
This sequence comes from Sigmodon hispidus, assembly GCA_004025045.1. Taxonomy (NCBI): domain Eukaryota; kingdom Metazoa; phylum Chordata; class Mammalia; order Rodentia; family Cricetidae; genus Sigmodon; species Sigmodon hispidus. Next base: position 224,757 of record PVIH01000739.1, on the reverse strand, counting down.
ATTGCTCTTGCTTTCTTTTCCTCCAAAAGCTGCAGGCCCTCCTCAGGAGGGACCAGGATTCGACGACAGATGCAGTCCTTGAGAGGTTAAGGGCAGGCAGAGATGCTGGGCTCACTCGGGCACTATGACCGAGAGCCCCAGTTAGCTTCCTCTTACAGTGTTGGCTTTCCTGAGTGAGCACTCCAGGGGCGGAAAAGCCAGGCGTGAGGTTGATTAGTAGACCAGAAACTCCATTGTGAAATTAACAAAAACAAAACCAAGAAGGGGGCTCACTATTCCATGTACCAGGAACTTTAATTTGATTGTGTAATGAGGCAAGATAAGAAATAACATATGCATGACTTCCCTCTTTCCTTTGCTTAGATATTAAACGCTGTAGTGCATATTTGAAATAAATGACTGTCTTTGAAGCAAGTTTTGTCCTTGAAGTACTCCAAGGAGTTTTCTGGAAAGGAGTCCATGTATCTACGACAAGTTCGGATTATACCCCTAAACTTGGGGTTCCTGAATATAATGTTAGCCCACAGAACTATGTAATGACATTGTTGTAAAAGTGAGTTGGTTGATTGGTGTAAGAATACAGTATTATCATTGTTGATACTGTTATTTTTAGGACAAAGTGAAAAAAATGCTACTTAGAGCTCAACAGACAACAACCAACTGTAGTAAGAAGCTTCTGACCCATCCTAGCCCTGGGGTCTGGACCAGTAGTCCCAAATAATCACACAAAGTCTTATATTAATTACAAGCTGTTTGGTCTCTGGCTCTGGCTTATAACTAGCTAACTCTTATGCTTTAAGTTAACCCATATTTCTATTTCTATTTATGCTTAGCCATGTGGCTTGGTACCTTATTGCTCCAGAGCAGCATTGTCATCCTGCTTCCTCTGCATCTCCTGTTATCTGTCCCTCTGTTCTTCTGCTTCCTAAAACTTTTCTAGTCTGCTTGCCCCACCTCTACTTCTTGTCTAGCTACTTGACCAATCATCATTTTATTAAACTAATAGGAGTGACAAATATTTACAATGTACAAGAGCATCGTCCCATAGCAGTGAACAAATGTGTTGAATAAAATTCTTGAGTTGAATTCAACTTCTTTTGTTGAGGGAGATTCTAGAATGAACATTTTCAGAAGTGTGAATGGATATATATATATATATATATATATATATATATATATATATACACACACACACACATATATGCTTTACAACGCACTTTTACAACAATGTCATATATATATATGTGTGTGTGTGTGCATGCATGTGAATGTGCATGTGTATGTGTATTTATATATGAGTTTCAGAGACAATTGGTTATTGCTTGGTTCATATAGATATTCACAGATAATCTGAATAACTATGTGGCTGACGTAGATAGCCACTGTGTTGGGTGAGTTGTGGTTTGTCTCCTGGGTGTACTCTAGTGACCCATGTGTTGATGACTTGATCATAGTCCTTGTTACTACTGAAAGGTGAAAGAATTTTCAGGAGATAGGGCTTGGAGGAAGAAAGTTGAGTCATTAGGTATGCCTTTGGTTGGAATATTGAAACTCTGGTCTACTCCTGTGTCCTGGTTACCATAAAGTGAATTCTCACAATTCACCCTCTGACATGTTGTACTAAATTGCTATAACCTCAAAAACAAGAAAGCCTAGTGAGTATAGACTGGAACTGTCCATGATAGTGAAAAACTAGATTATTACATTGAGGTGGGTCAGGAAGCAGATGGGAACTACAGGTAGATTTAACCTTCAAGGCTCATCCCACATGATTCAAAGAGGTCTTGTGTTCCAAAATATTAAGTCTACTAAAGTAGGTCCTATTAACTGTGAACCAAGTTTTCAAACAGGAGGCTATGGGAGACATTTCACATTGAGTCGTCTCAAGATATCAGTATTTTAGTTGGCTCAGGTTGCTAAAACTGACTACTATAACCTTTCACATGTGTGTATATGTTTGTGTGAAATATGTTGTAGGAACATAAATATTTAGCTTATATCTGTTGGTTAGTCCATCATTTGGGTTTTTTCTTTTTAAATCATTATTGTAATACTTCCAGCTCCTCTGTATTTTGTCCCCAGTCCAAGTGCTACCACCAAAACAGTTTTGCTTAAACTAAGTTCCAAAAGGTGCTGAATTTAGGAACTGGAAAGATGGGTTAGTGGTTGAAAGCATGTAATGGTCTTGAGGAAGTTTGGTTCTCAGCCCCCACACCGGGCAGCTTACAGCTACCTATATCCTTAGCATCAGGGAATCTGGTACCCTCTTCTGGACTCCATAGGTACCTACATGCATGTGCATATGCTCACATACACACTCAAATTTACATATAATTTAAAATAATAAAAACAAAATCATTTTAATAGATGCTGAATTTAAGATCTCCTTCATTGGATTATCTAATTTCCTTTTCTTTGTTTGATTTGTTCTCATTGCTTTTCCATCTCAGTTTAGGGACAGGATTGTTCATAAGGCTAAAGACCCAATAGGTTGTCTTTATTCCACAAGTTCTAGATTAAGTATTACGTCCTACAAAAAGTTTCCTGCCCTCATCATTCCCCCTTTTGTCTTTTCTTAAGCTAAAGAGAATTATCTATCTCCACGACATAGTTCAACAATTTATGCACTATGCACTATATATATGCACATAAACTTTTTTGCTGATTGGTAAGAGTCCCAGATTTTTTTTTTTTTTTTGAGACAAGGTTTCTCTGTTTAACAGTCCTAGCTGTCCTGGAACTAGCTTTGCAGACCATGCTGGCTTTGGACTCACAGAAACCCACCTGCCTCTGCTGGGATTAAGGTTGTGTGCCACCACTGCCATCTCACATTTCATTTTTTTTAATTAGCAGATAATGTATATACTTATTGCATGCAAAAGGAAATTTAGAAATATGGGCTAAACAACATATCATTGCGAAATAGCAAAATCAAGCTAACATACATTAATTCTCATGCTTGCTATGTTCTAGGAATACTTAAAGCCTACTTTCTTACTTTTAAAATATATACAATACATGGTTGTTAATTTTATGTATTTGTTTAATTTTTTGATGCAGATTGGAATTCACTATGTAGACAAAGCTAGCCTCCAGCTAGTGGTAATTTTTCTATCTTTACTCTCAAGTTCAATGATTACAAAAATCACCACACTCTTAAGATACCTAGTCTTAGCTACCACACTCTGCTAAGACTAGGTATCTCTAGTATTCCTTTAAAAATGCCTTTTAAAGACTGTAGCAGAGACAAACAGTTGTTAATTGGCTGGCTCATCAAAGTGTTGAGAAAGTAAAGTCTTGAATGGTATTCCTGTACTCAAAAGCAAAGCTGGACTGTGCAGTAACTGGCAGTAATACAGATGGTAATTATGAACTACGAATCTTCCCTCATATTTTTATTCTGACAATTCAGAAATATTCTTTTCAAAAACAATATATGTAGATACGTATTTGTTTCAAGGTCTCATATATTATAGGCTGCCCTCACATTAACTATATACTTAAGGATGACCTTGAAATTCTAATCGTCCTGCATCCACTTTTTAGGTGCTGAATTAAGAGTTATGTCCAGCTCAGTTCAATCTGCATGTGCCTCCCGGGTCATATGGAGATGAGGAACTGCTTTGTTTATATACTTGGATGGATGTGAACACAGACAAAATATCCATCAAGTGCAAATATCACAGGCCTGAAGAATTATGTGGGAAACAAGTGCCCAGGTGTTTGATCAGTAATGTCCAGAGTGTATTGACGGAAAAGACTTTGGGCTCAGTTTATTCACAGCAAATCATCTCTGGAGCAAAACAACCTTTCTGATATCTACATGTTGTCAGGGAAAAATTGTAATGGGCTATTATGATTATGAGACCTTTAAATATTTTCTCTAAGTTCCGGAAAAGGGATTAAGTGGAGGAAGAGAAGCAGGTTGAGGATGAGGAAGAAGTTTTATCCTGTCATACATTTAAAAGACAGTAGAGTTTGTGGAACCCAGGGAGGCCTCATGTAGAGTTAGGTAGAAAAGGCCTCTACATCTGAATCCTAAATCTGACTATGGGTGGGGTATCTAAGTGATCTCTCTTTTTTCTCCTTCTTTTTCTTTTCTTATTTTTTGAGACATGGACTCACTATTTAGCTCCCACTGCCTCTGAACTCATCCTGCCTCAGCTTCCCTGAGTTGACAGGAATGTCAGGCTTCCCTGGGTTGACAGACTTGTGTCACCATGTGAGGCTCTGAGCAGTTTCAATAGTTTCATTCCTGAGCTGCATCTCAGCTGAGGTGATGAAGTAGAGGAAATAGTGGGTGTCTCCAGAACTTCACAGACATATGACAAGAGTGTCATGCCATAGGAGTCTCAAAGATTCACAGCAGCACCAGCACCTATTATTTCAGTGATGCCATAACTGAGCTACCATGATTATCCTAAATGCCTGAGGACTATTAATATTCCAAAATGGCCACGTGAAGCCAAGACAGGGCCACTTTCTCCAACAGCTGGTGAGAAAATGATAACTTGGTGCAAATCAGAATGGGTATTCACAGAAAGATTCAAGTCATTGCTCAGACCAAGACGTTTGTGGCTTTGTGGATTTTACATCATATAAAGAAGGAAGTAACATATTGAACTTCAGGACTCCCTAACAGCAGCTGCTCTGGATGACAGCACCACAGGCTGTGCTCTGTGTGACTTCAGTGCATTAGCAGAATGCTTGGAGGCAGGGGCTGAGGTTGTGCAGTACAATCCACTCCAGGAGCTTCCTCCTCAAGAGGAAGGGGAGCAGACAGTAGCCCCAGGCCAAGTTTGTCCTACATAACTTCTCTTTTATAAACGGAACATTTCACCTATAAACACAGATTTCCTGCTCTCTTGAAAACTCAGCCTTGTGACACTGGCTGCACCCTCTCTGGCAGTGGGGGAGGTCAGGCTGCTTCACTGGCTAACTCCAGGCACTTCTGACACCTGTTGGGACTTGTAGAAGGAAAGAATGATAGAAGTGAGCACCAAGGACCCCATGAAGAGCACAAGAGACAGCTGAGAGCATAGGACGCTGTAAAAGAAAAACTTCTTTTGCAGCAGATGCATTACAGAAATGCACCACTGGCCAAAATGCAGCAAACAACTATCTGGGGTGCTCACGGCTAATTAATACATCTGTTCAACAGTCCTTATGCCTAAGGCTCATAGAAAAGGTGGTAGAACGAGTGTAAAAGCCAGAGGACTAGAGAATCTGCTGCAAGACGGGTCTTCTTTATATGTCAGAGAAAGTACGGCTGTGAAATCTCAACAATATGGCCACCTAAGCAAGGCCAGCACAATGACAGTATCAGTTGACATGCCAGTGTAGATGGGGAAGCTCAGAAGGCCCAATCCCTGGGGGAATAAGTCCATAAAAACAACATCTGCTGAGAGAAGAAGAATCAATCTCCTCTAGGGATGAGACCTTGACAGGTTATCCAATCTCAAGTGGTCAGCCCTAAACACGTCTACATACAGACAACAATAAGTGGACTCAGCAGGTTGTATGTGTGTAACAATAGTAAAAGAAGAGGTCTTGATCTTGAGAGGGAGAGGGTACAAGAGCAGATGCAGGGGGATAGAGAATTACTAATGATGTAAATATAGTATTAACATAAAATTCTCCAAAAAAAAAAATAATCACTTTTTAGAGGTGGATGAAGAGAGGCAGGGAAAGGTATCTTCTGCGTTCTTCCCTTGCTCAGAAGGATGGAGAGCAGTGAAGGTGTCTACATTCTGAGACGAGAGGACCCTGAACCTGGAGTTCTTCTAGGCACATGAGCACCGCAGAAGCACTGTGGACCTCAAGTTTTCTATTGGCAATGGTTTTTGGTTCTCATCCCAAGTGGAACAGCTGCACAGCCGGGATGCTTGGCAGGGCATCTGAGCTTCAGTGGAGCGAAGCCTTCAACTCACTGCCTCTCCACTGAAGCCCCACCAGCATCACGGGCCCTCAGGGCATCTATTCAGGAGAGGCAAGAACAGAGGCTGAGGGCTTCTTTGCTCTTCCATAGCCTCAATCCCCCAGCTTTTGAAGCCCCCTCATCTCTCTCTGCATTTAAGTGTGTGTGAGTGTATGTGAGTGCAAGAGTGTGTATGTATGCGTGAGTATATGTGTATGTGTCTGTGAGTGTGTGTGTGTGCTGTTGCTAGCTAAGTTGTTATTATGTTATTGTCACATTTCCTCTGGCTTGGAGGTCATTGCAGCTCAGAGGTCTTAAGATAGTCCCATTTACCTCTAGGGAGTATTCTTTTTGTTCAGACAGGATTATGTAGCTCACTCAGTCCTTTGTGAATGTTTTGTTCCTTTCTAGGGCAAAGAAGCTCCTTCAGTTCAGAAGGACTCTGAATGCTAAGAGGCCTCTGGATTTCCTTGTGCTCTGTGTCTGGGGAAGCTTTGCTGCAAGCTCATTGGTACCAATACTAAGCTAAGAGGAATATCTGTTTCTACCCTAGAAATTGTGAAAGAAGGGCCCAGAAGGGTGGGATGAAGGAACTTCATAAGGGTCAGGGATAAAGTACTGTCAGTTTCTGAAAGGCTGAATACCAATTTCAAAATTGTACCATAGCCCCTAAGCTAATGTTTGCGGCAGGCATCAACAGATCATGGCAGTGTGAATGCAAAGGACCCCTTCTTCTCAAGAAACAAGAACAAGGGATATCTTCCTTGAGGCACAAATTCATAGGCAGTTTTAGGTCATGGTTCTCTCAAAGCACAAGAAAACTGTGGATCCACATAGGATGCCCACAGGGACTCCTAAAGTCCTCAGTAGGAATGTGATGCTCATTGTACTCACATGGTATGAGCAATTCACACACTGATTCACATGGTTTCAACAAGTCCATGTACCCACTGATACCCAGCCAAGAAGGCCTGCTACCTCTCTGGAGACCCAGAAGAATGTCTGGTTGGTGCTTCCAGGGACAGTGGTTCCTAACTCCAGTTTCTTACTATCTCAAATCCAAGCAGAATGTAGAGACCCCTTTCTGGATAATTACCATTTCTCAGCTTTATCTATTTATACTTGAAATTCAAATCTAATCTTTGTTGTTTTCTTGGGCATTAGAGAAGAAGAAAGCCTACTTCCCTAATGCCCAAGAGTCTTGGCCTGAGTTCATGAGGCCAAGATCGAGAAACAATCTTGGACTTAGTGTGTGGTTTAGGGGACTCAGCAATGCTTGAGAGACCCGCTCTACACAACCAGAGTTTGTGAACAAGAAGAAATGTTGTATTATGTTTCTGGCCCAGACTTTTGGGCCTAGCCTCAAGGTTTGGACCCACCGTCCCACAGAAACGCACGCAGTTGCACAGAAACACACAGACACTCACATTAATTTTACGCCAATTGACCTAGGGTCCAGGCATATAACTTGCTAACTCTTTACTCTTAAACTAACCCATGATCCTTATCTTGTTCAGCCATGTGGCTCAGTACTTTTCCTAAGAGCAGCATACTTGTCTTCTGCATCTGCTGGCTTCTGGGTTGGTCTCTCTGGCTTCTCTGTGGCATCTCTGCTCTGCTCTTTCTGTTCCCAGTGTTTTCTTAGTCTGGTAGCCCCGCCCACACTTCCTGTCTATCTTTGGCCAATCATCATTTTTATTAAACCAGTAAGTGGGACAATTACTTACAATGTAACAAAATAATCCCACTAAAAAAAAAAAAAAAAAAAAAAAAAAAAAAAAAAAAAAAAAAAAAAAAAAAAAAAAAAAA
>PVIH01000739.1:193635-216931 GCA_004025045.1 Sigmodon hispidus | reverse complement strand
CACTACATCTTGAGTACATTTCTTTCTTAGAGGCAGATCATGCTGTATGAATGCCCACCAAAGCCCTTGGCAGAGTTGCTGGATGGTAGCCTAGCTTTAGGGATGCCAGCATCAGTACCTGGCCATTGTGTGACATCACAAGGTAGTTGTGCAGGCCTACTCTTCACCTATAAAGTTATATGTCAGGGACAATCACAGAAGGGAAAAGGTTCTAGTTCTAGTTGGGACCAGAGTTAGGACTGTCAGGGAAAAGCAAGAGCCCATAGGGTCTTCCTTCATTCTTCTTGCTTCTTCCACAGCCGCATCCTTTTGCTCTTTCTCAAATACCAGTGTTGAGCCTGTTGTTTCAAGTGTGATTCTTAAAAAGTCTGTGCTTTGCCCACTTCCTGGATTACCCACAATCCGACATATACATATATTTTTGCCTTTGAGTTTCAAAAGAGTCCCATAAAATATGCCTACCAAGCACTTGTCTCTGTCTCCCAGCAAATATTACAGTTTTCAAGGTAAGGGAGGGGGTTAGGGTCAAAAGGGCCCAGATTAAAATTGAGGCTCTACTTCAGGTGTAATTTTGCCTCTCTTTTAAGCCTCATTGACTACTCTGAGCTAAAGCTATTAACAAACATAAGTACTATAATGCATGATGTTGGTGTGAAAACTAAATGATGAAACATGGTATGTATTTAATTACAATGGTAATAAAGGCTAATGTTTATCCAAAGAATAGCTGGGCATGATGGTCAACGCCGTTCATCTCAGCACTCCGGAGGCAGAAGCAGGCAGATCTCAAAATTTAGGGCTAGCCTGGTTATAGAGTGAGGAAAACCAGGACTACACAGAGAAAGCCTGTCTCTAAACAATAGTAACAACATTTATCCGTAGCCTGCATGTCATGTTGTTTTATCTTTTATTTTTGTATGTGCTGCTCCCACACAGATCCTCTTTGAAGTCAGTCACTATAATGGTGAGGCCAGAGTGATATTGCTAAAACATATCTCAATGTCTTTACACTGAAATAACATAACTTCATTCATTTTCTTCATGTGTTTTTAAAAACAAAAAAATGAAAAACTAGCCAGAATGCAAAGGGCACTTGTTACTCTTATTCAACCAATGAAGCCCTGTGTGCATACAGCCAGGATTTTCTTGGCGACCCTTAGACTATATTAACACCAGGGTAGACAAAGCTCAGTTGACAATGTCCCATTTTCAAAACACATGCCTTGTTTGTGTTTTACAAGAAGCATGTGCATGAAGAGGTCTTAGTTTCTACCCCATCGTTAATTCTTACAAGTGGCAGTTGGAACTTCACTCGTATTCATGGTTACAACTTCCTTCTAACATCTGCAAAACCATATCCCAAACCTGAGCTTGACCCCAGGGCTATGCAAACATGATTCTTACTTAAGTGGTCGTACACAATCCATGGAACTCTGCATAAGACCCTCTTCCCTCCTGCCCTTCACTTCTGTACAGATGATGCACATAGCAACTTCATCCTGTTTCACTCTTTCTGAAATCATTCCTCAGCCCCCACTGCAGGCAACTCTCTCCCTAGGGAATCCTTGGCACTGTCTCTTTCAAAGACTACTTCATATTTTTTACTTTGAAGAATATTCATTGCCTTTCATATTTCTAGTTTAGTGTCTCTGCTCATAGAAATATCCTTAAGGGCAAATTTTCTACCTGATTCATCTTTGTACACCCATGACACTAAGCATGATGTCTTTTATATATTTTCAAATGAATTAGTAAATTAAATGGATAGATTAAGATCTTTAAGGTACAGAATAAAATGGAGGAAGCAGTTTGCATTATTGAAAAGTTTGAATGAACGTATTTGAAGCAATTTTGCTCTCAGATACCCATTGCCAACGAGGCTGATCTAGACTCTCTTTAGGGAACCTATTTCAATGAATAATTAATCTATTATTAATATCGTATCCATTATTTATATGTATTTGGTATTTCTGAAATAAGTTCCAGGTCTTTGGAAACAGTTGGTTTTTCTCTAAGTATTTTCCTAGTTCTTTTTAAGGATAGTAACCCAGTTTACACTATGAATTTCTTGCTCACAGATACTATATCCTGTTTCAGTCCCACTTGTCTCCCATCAGCCAACAGGCATCCTGAGAGGCAACAGTTTTGGATGATGCTCCATGAAAACAACACATGTTGAGATCAAATAATTTTAGCAAGCACCGTTTCCTATTTCTTCCTCTTAGAGATCCCCAGGTACCTACCTTCCATAGGGCTACTCTGTCCCCTTACTCTATAGTAAGGAGACTTTTGTTTTTATTGGCCTTTTATTGATCTAATGAGGCTTCCACTTTAATTCAGAAATTATTTATTAGAGCTGATACACAGAGAACTAAGATATTGTTCTGCTCTCAGGATGCATCTGAAAAACGAATCATGACAAGAGGGCCAAGAGACCCTCTGACATGGCAGCAGCTTGCAGGAATGGTCCCCTGTGTCCCATCATTTGTTACCTGGAGGGAGATGATTCTGTAGGTTACTCCCCACACTCCTCCATGGCTTGGGACAGACAGAACTCTCCTGCCTTCTGGCTTCACTTACACTCATCTCTGAAGGTGATTTCAGAGGACCTCACATCCCCCTTTATAAGCATAGATAATTTTAGCTTAAACCATATGATATTGTCAACAGTCAATCATTTTTACCCCTAAGTGACTATTTCATAGAGTTCAATTCCATCTTCTTTGGCCTTGGTGAAACTCATTTGCGATGTAAATCTAGGGTCTGTTTGTAGAGAGGATCTAGTTGGGGCTGGTCTCTCTCATTTAACCTTTTTAGCTTTTCTTTTCTAGGCTCCTCTATGATCCATCATTATCTCTTAACACTCAAGTTTACAAACTAGCTGTCCTACAGAGACCCTGGGCCAATCTTGCCCTCTCTCTGAGAGGCAGCCCTACATTATACTGCAAAGAAGCTCCCACCAGAATCTCGCCTTTGGTAATGAGACTGAGATTACGATGTGGGTGGGTATCTTCAGCATACAGTATAGTATGTGGGGCTTCTGAGGACAAAGGAAGACACAGCTGTTCCACCATGTGAGGGGATGGGTTCTCTAGCCAAATAGAGAAATCACATTGAACACATCAGGGAATATTTCAGAACCTGAGGGATAGAATCTTCCCATAGACATAGGGCCATATTTTATATAAGGAATGCTTTTCTGAAGACTGTATAATTCAAGACAAATTTTCCCATAGCAATAACTACAAAGTCGGATGTGTTCTGGGGAGCATAAATCTATAATTACTGTGTTGTCTTTTTCTGTAAAGTAGTCTTTTATTTTCTTAGCATTATCTTTAATATTTTGCAGAACCTCTCCTACATTAATGGGAACTTGAGGGAGAGTTTGTGGGCTTTGTTTTGGCATTGTACCACATTGACTTCCCTTGTAGAGAAATGCAGTTTAAAGTAGGTTTTCATTGGCCTTTATGTGACATGCTCATTTGAGATTTTTAGAAGACAATGCCCCAACAGACATTTAAGGCATCATAAATTATATTTGCTGATGATAAAATGTTAGCAAAATACTATTTAACACATTGATGTATGGAAACAGTAAATGTACTAACTACAGACTCTGAAAAAGAATGGCAGACATTTGTGTGGCCTGGCATGTGGGGAGCATGGGAACTGTTTCCAAGGATCTCTGCCAGTCTTGGAATTATAAAACTCTTGGGGGATCTCCCCCATTTCATATTAATTCTTATTTTGTAAATAATATGATACTCTACCAATATCATTTCCCAAAACATGGCTTCAGATTAGCACAACTGTCATCTTTATAAAAGTTGTATACTGAAGTATATAAATGGAATCCCCAGTGCCTGATGATTATTTGTCTCGTAGGAGAAGAAGAAGAAGAAGGAGGAGGAGGAGGAGGGCTATGGGGGTAGGGGAGCTGAAGCTGAGAAATGGCTGCTTTGCTGGATGCTCTGAAGGCAAGATATAGAAAACAAACTATCTCTTCCGGCTCCTGCTAGACCCTGGGCAGGATTCACCAGGAGGATGAATTCATTAAATAGTTCCTGGGTAGCAGTACTCAAGGTGTGGTCCCTAATCAACAACATCAGGCCTAGGTAGATGGAGGGTTTGGTGAGTAATGAGTCATCCTGACTCAGGGATGTTGCAGAGGAGAGCCTGGGATTCTCCCTACTTAGCAGGCTCTGAGTGCACATACAGAATAGGGATCATCTACCTACCTCTGTATCTCTTCCCTTTCTCACAGTTACCTAACTCCACCCTATGGTGCAGTTAGAGAAGAAGTTTGCAGTGTAAGTGACGGCATCGGCATCGGAGATGAGCCTTCTATGGGCTGTAATGATAGATGAGCTGCAAAGGACTCTGTCTTTGATGGTGAAGAGATATGAAAAAACGTAAGGTCCCTGACTTTGACCTAAGGAAGAGGACAGAAATGGAAGGCTGAAGAAGCCAGAATCACTCTTGAAGACAATGTTTCAATGCCAGGCCAGAGAAACAAGAGGGAACTCCCCTCCCCTCTCCCAGTGGCTCAGATTTCAGGCTGCATTTGTTATTTAACCCAACTGCCATCACATAACGGTGCTTTGTTCAAAGAGGTGTGCTAATGGAAGCATCAAGGTATATGTTATAGACTTTGCCCCAAGGGATGCACAGTAGCTTTTTAACCATTTCCAGAATAAGGCTTAAGCAATCCAACTGTTCAGAAAGCACTATTTCTGAGTAAGTTTTATACCTTAGAGATAAAGTAGAAACTCATGAAGGGGCTGCTTTCTTGTCCAAAAGCCACAGGTCCATCACATGTCAAAATGTATTTGGCTTCTTGAAGCTGAAATGACATCTAATATTACTTCACATACATTTTATCTGGGCATGCACACAGAGACCAATAGGCATCAGAGAGATAGAGTAGATGTGCATGGGATTAGGGAGATTGATTTCTTCTTTAAACATTTCCTTAGTTGTCTTTTTAGTGATGCTTATACAATAAAAACATTCATTTCAAAGGCCACATAGTCCCTCAACTGTTTCTATTGTGCATTGTATCAGTAGGGTTAGAATCAGCTCATTATCTGTTAGTGTCTGGAGAGCGGAAAGTGATTAAACCTTTTGATAAAAAGATAAATGATAGGAAATGCATTGAAAAGCCCTCACTGCCCCCACTCAGAGTTTCCCCAAGAAGCTCACACAAAGCCTTCCTTCTGTGCAGAGTGCTCCCCCATCCTTCCAGCTGTTGTCCCATATTGGTTGTGACACTCTTTGAGACTCACACCTGGGGAAGTAGTATTTCCTGAAAGCTTGATCACAGAGTTGAGATCGGCTCCTTCACTGTGTCCCTCTGTAATGGCCATCCCTCATAGAGTGACTTCATTCTCTTGTTCTATGGGACATGAGGGTAACTGGGACAAAGTTGTTGCATAGATGGATAGATGATGGATTGGTGGATGTGCAGAAGTTTATTACCTTTCAAAGAGGCCTTCATTCAATGCTTGGCCCTAGGCCAGAAGTCTATAAGGGCTGGTGAAAGATAAAATTGGATCCTGTCTAGTTCTGTTTGTTAGACTAGTAATCCTGAAAAAGCTACATATTACCCAAGGCTTCTCATTGGTAAAGTTAGAGGAGCCCATCTTTCTCAGGAAGTTTGTGTAAATAAAAGATTTAACTAAACATCTGTTTAAAATTACATCAACAAATCCCTGTGAGCTCAGTGACGCAAAGCACCTTCTACTGTGTCTCATTCAGGCACTCTCCACCAGGCCCTCCAGATGTCCACTGGTCTTATTTCAATTTAGGCAATGCAGAGTGTGGACACCAGTTCCAGTTAAATATCACAAGGCACATACTGAGAGTTCTGGGAGCCTCGTTGTGTATTGGAGTCCCTGTGCCTCTGTTTGACCTATGTTCTGCTTTCTAAGTATCTGGTGATGGGACTTGGGATGGTCGCTTCTAAAACCATTCAATTCTTACTCCATAGAAGCTTCAAAGTTATGAGCAGCAAGAACTCAATGTTTTAAAATGTAGCTATCTTTTCTTTGGGGAAAAAAGTTTCTTTTTTCTTGTACAAGTAAACAAACAAAAGAAAAAATTCCAAACTTCACATTAATTACTCTGTTTATGCTTTTGATCTCTTGTCAGACAAATTAACAACTATGTCACTTCCACAAGTCATATTAGGCTATTTGTACTCTTGGAATTAATTATGATAGGTTGACAGGACTCCAGAGAAAACTGAAGGAAACAGTTGTATCCATTGGCAGCTTATTCTAAATGTTGTCTTTCTGGGCACAGAGGGAGCCACACTTTGTAATCCCGAATCAGTTTATCAAAATAGAGCTTTCTCTAGTGTCAGAGCAAATTAGGGCACAAATGATCTTCTTGACCAATACTAATAAAATAAGGCTGATGGTTTCATTGGCTGTCATGTACAGAAAATAATATTGTTTGCATGTGTTTATTCTTAGCAAACAAGTTACCCAGGAGGGAATGAAAAATTTATGCTTAAACCCTCAATTCACCATATTAATATTGATTAATATAGTGTTAGAAAGAGGGACACATCAATAGAATTATATTGGGTCTACACAAATCTTTGGTTTAGAAATCAAAAGAAACAAATTTATTAGCTTTTTCACTCTACTGGCTGGATACTCAGAGTGGACACTTGCTGTTTATATCTGTCAGCTGTCCAGGTCCCCATCTTCAAGTGACAGCAACTCTTACTCATTTACACTCTATGTTTTTCCTAGAGTTGATATTTCTTCTTAGCCATAGAGATATTGAGAATTATGGTCATTAGGTCCATACTAGACACTGTGGTTTAAATCAGATCAATGATACCCAAACTGTGACTTTTACTGGAATGACTGAGAGGAATCTTTTCAGTTCTGCTGAGGTTGGCCAACTAACAAGTCATAAGGCTAGACCTTCTTGTGTTCATTTTTGTTGCCTTACAAAAATAAAAATGTATCACCAAGATATGGAAGAAGATATATTGAGGACAGTGATAATTGAACATGTCGATGTAGTCATATATACAAAAACTAATGCCTGATATTTTCTCCTTCTTTTTCTTTTTTTAGATTATTTATTATGTATACAACATTCTGCCTCCACTAATCTTGTATGCCTGTGTGCCAGGAAAGGACACCAGATCTCAAGATAGATGGTTGTGAGCCACCATGTGGTTGCTGGAAATTGAACTCAGGACCTCTGGAAGAACAATCGGTGCTCTTAACCTCTGAGCCATCTCTCCAGTCCCAGTGCCTGATATTTTCAAATACAGTAATTAATAAATCTTTCCTCTCCTCTACATTTTCTTCTCCCACCTTCTCTCTCTCCATTTCTTTTGTTTCTGCCTTTAAAATCACATTTCAACTTTTCAAAATCACATTCATATATTTACTTAATGGTGTCTGGGGAGGGGGAACCATAGGATAACTTCCAGTGAGTCAGTTCTCTCCTCTTGTCATCTGGGTCCTAGGATGAAACTGGTCATTAGGCTTGGCTGTAGGTGGGCTGAGCTATCTCAACAGCCCTGCCTTTGCTTTTCTCACTCCCAATAAGAGAACAATTGTCTTAGTAAATGTCTTAACTTCACTAGGCTTCTTACCTGATAAGTGAAGTAAGTTCCTTTCATCAGAGAGCATGCCTGCCTTAAATGACCATCTATAAGCAATGAAGCATAAATAGGAGAAAAGCAACACATATCCAGAGCTTTGTCAGCTTTATAACCCTGGGACAGACACCTCAGTGACATGGCTGGGATGAGGAGCAGACCTATACTAGAGGGTGGCAATGTCATCACTGCTAGGACATTGCATCTAGGAAGTGTTGTGACAGACACAGAGCAAGACCCAAGACATTGAGATGCCAGACAATATTGTTCTTTCTTACTGTGGACCATATTCCCCCACCTGCTGGATAAAGCCCAGGTAAATCCCACACAGATAACAAGTTATAAAAAGTGTATTTTAAGTATGTAAAGTATTTAGTCTACTGCAATAATTACAATTTAAAAATTCAATTAAAAAGTAATTGTTCCCTCTTCCAACTTGGGTGTGAACTATACAGAAGAGAAAATGGTTGTTGACACACACACACACACACACACACACACTCCTTGTCGTTCTCTTCCTATTTATATTGATCATCAGGCTGCTACTAGATCTTGCAGGGCTTGGAGATGCTCAAGGAGAAGTGAGGTGTAACCAAGATATTGGCTTGGCATAGCCCATGCTACTACCAAGTTGGACAGCTTCCAGGAACCATACATTTTCTTCCTGGAACAACTGGACTGAAATGGGCAGCCATTTTCTTCTGTTCCCTGATATTCAACACTCCTTAGGCTCTGTTGAATCTCATCTCCCCTCCAGTTATCCATATGGGTGTGTCCAAGTTTGCTTTCATTTGCTTTGATATACACCATATCAAAACCAACTTGCTGAGACAAGGTTTCTTTCATCTTATATCTCCAGAATCAAAACCTACCAATGAGGGAAGTCAGGATGGGAACTGAAGAAAAGAACCAAAGGAGAAGCCACAGAGGAACACTGCTTATTGGCTTACTACCTATGGCATACTCATCCTGCATTCTCATACAACGCTGTCCACCAGCCTAGGGGTAGTACCACCCATAGTGGGCTAGATCTTCCTCCAACAGTTAGTAATCTTCCCCACAGACATGCCCACATGTCCATATAATGGAGGCAGTTCTTTCAGGTTGACATCCAAGGGTTGATCACACAAAGTGGTCCTAACAATTTATTATCTAGTTCACCTCCTGTTCACCCTCTTACTGTTGTCTGTTTATCAGCCCTCATGATACTCTCTCCACTCCACCACTGAGGCTGATGTAGCAGATGGACTTTTTCAGGTGTGATCTAGCCTACCTATTATAAGCAACAAAGGCCTGTGTCTTCAAACAATTCATTAAAAGTTCTATCTTTGTCCAAATGGAAAGAGGGAAGTCACCCTTTGTATTTTATAGTTTAACTTGGAGCCTTGGAGACACCTAATTCTAACTGATTCCTCTTGATTTCTGGGGCCTCTGCTAAAACTAAGACATAATGGACCTGGTGATGGCTAATCTATTTATCAACCTGGCAAGAGGGAACCTCTCTTGAAGAATTGTCTCTATCATGCTGGCCTGTGGACATGCCTGTAAGGGCATTGTCTTGACTTGATGGAGGAGGACCCAGCCCACTGTGGGAGGCATCATCCCTAGGCAGGTGGGTCTGGACCATACAAGGTAGCTAAACTTGAGAGTGGGAGTAGGTATATAGCATTTTTCAGTGGTTTCTGTTTTAAGCTCCTGCTTTGGCTTCCTTTAATGATGGATCTTAATATATAAGACAAAATAAACTCTTTTTTTTACAAGTTGCTTTTGGTCATGTGCTTATCACAGCAACACAAAACCAAACTTGAACAGATCCCCTTTGACATGTTATCCTATGCCTCTCTGAATTTTCTGATTCTGTTTCTTATGGTCAGTGGCATGTTCTTTGTGGGGTATTTTCAGTCTTATCTGGAAGGTCTTTTTCCAGGTCCTCTCTCTGTCGAGGAAGCAACAGAGTCTGTCCACAGTGTTCCTGGAATTGAAATCACTCACCTTTCTGCAGGAGTGTTTCTACAGAGAAAAACTTCAATCCCAGCTGATAAGATGTCCAGCCACTCCTAGAGGTCACTTGTATTACTATTTAAATTCTAGCATTAACTAGTGGCATGAACATCTTTTGAGTCAGGTTCCAAAAAGGGGTCCCCAACATGTTAAGTAGGTGGCCCAAGATGGCGAGAGCCCAGAGTGTAACTGGCCTTTAGACCTTGCAATCATCTTTTTAAACTCATTATCATCTGTTAAAAATCTTTCTCCCATTTTTCACACCGAAGCTGAGAAATCTGTGCATTCATAATAAGCAGAATGAAAACATTTCTAGAATTCATTTCCAGCTTTAAGGAGGTGTTAACTCTGGAGTATTTCACTGATCATTTTTCCTCCAGCAGCAATAATTGTTTTGAAGAACTTGACACACATTTCACCAGGGCTCAGAGCTACTGAGTGGGCAGGGAGCAATGAGGAAATGAATTTCAAGAGCCAAATTTGCATTGTTCCCTGTTCCTCCGAACACCCCAGCCCTATTAACAATAATGATAGGTGTGCTCTAAGTTCTCTGAGCCTGGAATCTATCCTATCTTTTGGGATCCATTTTGATCCTCAGGTCCTCTGTGCACTCATCCTCTCCAGCACTTACTCTGTAATTTATAAGAGTATGTGTTGCGCCTGGTTGCCTTGGAAAATTTAAAATAGTTTAAAAGCCTTTGACACCAGCTTTAAATTAAAGCTCCCCAAATCCCTCACTTGATGAGTGTAATTAAACTCCGACCCACACAGGTGAGCCTTTCAGTGCATCCTAGGGATCAGAACGCTGGGCTCGATGTGTGGTGGAGCATTTCCTGAGTCTGGAGGGAAAAAATGATCATCCTTCAGGCAGCAGGCTAAACTAAGGGCAGACTTGAATTTATAAACAGTGTTCGACAGAACACTAATATTCTAGGACACTCCACATGCTTGAGGTCATCCTTTTTTTCTCTTACACCACTGTCAGGGACCCTATTTGGTGCTTCTGGCAGCAAGCTCTGAACTGGCTTGTCCCTACATGTCAGCTTTTCAGAAGACCAGAAATGCAAAGGAACCAGAGTTTCTTCCAGGGTTGGGTCACATTTGCTCAGTGAAGGGAGAGCTTTCTCATGCTTATTCACTTGAGGTTGGACCTGGATAATCTGCTACAAAATATAAATAAATAACAGCAGCAACAGCTATGATTTCCCATGATACCTCTTTTATTTTATTTACTAAGATCAGTTGCATTTTAAACGCAGGTCCTGTGAACTGTGGAGTTCTGTACAAATCACTAAATTAGAAATTGCATAGAATCTTCTTTAAATCTTGACTGCACCAGTGGCTGAGTGAATGTTTCCAGCAAGTAGTATCATCACTTTGTGGCCTCAGTCATTGTCCAGTAGCAGGTAGATAACAATGCCCAATCTGCAGTAGCCATCCTAATAAGTGGACAAGGTAACACATGTGACTTCATCTGGCATAGGACTAGGCACTATTGTGAGCTTTCATGGTTATGCTTCTTCCATGGTACAAGCGGGGTGAATTCATCTGATGCTAAATACTTTGTACTTTTCCTAGGGCACATCATTCTCTTCTTCTACTAGTTCCCAGTCTAAATTGTGAAGGTTCCTCTACTACGTGAAAAGATCCTGGCAAGTATATCCTCATTCTTCAAGATAAGAAAATGCTAGTATAATAAAAAAAAAATACAAGCATTCAATTTAAATAGTTAAGAAAAATGTGCTTAAGGATCTAAATAATTTACAGTTGTGTTAGTTGTGTGCTTGGTGGGACTGGAGGCACTCACCTCACTGGACTCAGTGCAATGGGCTCTTAAGGTACACATCTAATATAATAGCCTTAACTGGACTCAGTGCGATGGGCTCTTAAGGTACACATCTAATATAATAGCCTCAAGGCTATTGAGCACAAAACTGAACATAAATAGTCCTGTCCATAAGGGATGTACATCAGATATTGGAGCCTTTTAAATATCTCATTTCTTTCTTTCTTTCTTCCTTGACCCAGTGGTAACTTGTAGACAGTTGTTTGGTTTTCATGAGTTTGTAGGTTTTCTGCTCTTTCTGTTATTGTTGAAATCCAGTTTAAATCCATGGTGGTCTGATTTTTTTCTTTTTGTCTCTGTTTGAGACTTGCTTTGTGACCGAGTATATGGTTAATTTTGGAAAAAGTGCCATGAGGTGCTGAGAAGAAAGTATATTCTTTTGTGTTTGGGTGAAATGTTCTGTAGCTATCTGTTAGATCCATTTGAGTTATAATGCTTGTTAGTTTCATTATTTCTCTATTTAGTTTCTGTCAGGATGACCTGACCATTGATGAGAGTGGAGTTTTGAAGTCTCCCACTATTAATGTGTGTGGTTAAATGTGTGATTTAAGCTTTAATAATGTTTCTTTTACAAATGTGGGTTGGGTACCTTTACATTTGTGGCATAAATGCTCAGGAGCCAGAGGGGTTAAGGACACCACAGAATCAATTAACCTGGACTGTGAGGAGATCAGAGAGACTGAATCAGCAATCAGGGAGCCTGCTTGGGACTGACCTAGATGCTCTGCATATATATTACAGTTGTGTAGCTTGGTCCTCTTAGAGGGCTTCTACCAGAGAGAGTGAGGACTGTCTCTGACTCTTTTACTGGCTGTTGGGAACCTTCTCCTTGTACTTTGTCACCTTACCCAGGCTTAATACTTGGGGAGGTGCCCAGTCTTACATATGTCATGTTGATATCCATGGGAGACCTGCCCTTTCTGGAACAGAAACAGAGAAGGAGTGAATTTGAGAGGTGGGGTGGGAACAGAGAAAAAGGGGCGGGAACTGGGAAGAAAGAAGGTGAAAGTGCAGCCAGGCTGTGTGATCTTTCTTTTGAACTGTTGCTGCCTTTTAAGCAATGGCTGTCCATATCAGCACCTGCAGATCCAGCAGCTACCAGCAGTGGTTCAGCTGCAAGGGCTGTAGCCTGAGGGGATTCTGTTTCCCCAGGCACCGATTCTTTCAACCTTAAGAAGGGAATTTATCTAAATCTCTGTCCCTCTAAAGAACTCAAGATTTAAAGGTTGAGGTGTCATTCTGCTCCTCAGAAAGACTGAATAGCAAGTCTCTCACCTCCTCTCCTTACTGGCCTCTCCCCATAAGCCCTGTCTTTTCTCCTCTCCCACTTAAAAGCCCTTCTTCTCCACCGGGCTCCTCGTTACCACTTCCTGTCAGCTAGAAAGAGACTGACTTAGCCTCCCGACCACAGGCAAATTATATTTAATCAAAGAAATGTAATACATCTTTGCATCATCAAACAAATATTCCCGAGCATAAACAAAAGTAACACACCTTAAAATAATATTCTCCAACAAGGATATAAAATAAATAATAAATAAATAAATATCTCATTAAGCAATCTAGACTACACATTGAAATAATAACCAAAGTTATTTTGACTTACTTCTTTTAAATTTTTAATGTGGCTACTATAAAATTAAAAATTACTTTTGTAGTTTTCATTATATTTAAACTGGCTGGCACTACCTTAAAAGTTTTCTTTGTGTCCATTGCAAAAGGTAGGTACACATCTGGATTGGTTCAAACAAACTGAGGAACATGATCTCTCAAAACCTCAGAATTCAAACCCTAGTGTGGGGGCAGCCCAGGGTAGCTACAGCTGGAAGGTGTTCGTGAGACCACCTTGAGTCAGAAGCCAGAGATGCAGCTTGATTGTAGAGTATTTACCTGGAACTTTGCAAGCAGAGAACTCTGCAAAGCTCTGTGTTGAACCTTTAGAACCACCACCACCAGTAGAAATAATAATAGATAACAACAGTAGTAACTGAATTAATATGTAAACAAAAAGGTTTGGGCAATATGGTCAGAAAGTCTTTAATCTGGTATGGTTCAGAAACTTCTCTTTATACATCTTCCCTCTTTCTGCCCTTTATAGATTCTCAGCTTCTCTTTGTATTTTTTATTATATTATTATATATTTATATATTATATATGTCAGAGAAGGAAGGGAAGGGAGGTTGCACTAGCTAAAGTCATTGTAGTCAGGAAGTACTTTCCCCTCTAGGTCTGTCCATTACTCCACTGTTCCTGATCCCATGTCTCTGAGCCAAAGAGCAGTGCTAGATGTCAGGAGATTTTAATCATCTACCTTTCATAAAAAAATATCCCTGGACTCTTCCTTCTTCGGTGGCTATGAAAAGATAACCTCTATGATTGCCTGATACAGATGCTGTTCTAAAATAGTTGCTGAATTGGGCTGGCAAGATGGCTCAGTGGGAAAACACGTTTGTGTGAAAACCTGATGAGATCTAAGTTCAGATCCGAGTCAGAGTACCACAAGGTGTCAGGAGAGAAGAGTCATCCACAGCACAGGTACGTCATGATGCTCCTGTACACACACAGAGAGGGAGGAGGCAGGAAGGAAAGTAAGAAAGAAAGGAGAGAGGGGGAGAGAGAGAAAGAGAGAGAGATCCTTTTCTAGGCCTGATAGTAAACATGATCCTGGAAATGCAAAAACAGCCCTTTTCTCCATGGCCACACAGATGAACTGGACCTTTTCTCCATCTATTTTTGTATCCAACTGCTGATCATATTCTGCATGACACACAACCAGATGCCCAGGTGAGATAGTTATATAGGATGAGCAGAAGTCACAATGCTGTGAGGAAGGGCTCTGGGCATAATCCTTGTCTATAGGAACCACAGGTAAAATTCCTACTGAAGTCCTAATTCCAAATTCTGTAATTTCATTTAGAGACAGTGCCTTACAAAAGTACCTGTATTAAGATGAGTTTATGAGGATTGGTTCCAATCTAACGTGACTCGTATCCTTTATAAAATAGATTAAAACAAAGGCGCACACACAGGGAAAGTCACGTGAGGAGAAATGGTAACTTACAAGTCAAGACAAGAAGCCTTGGAAGAGCCCAACTCTCACGATTCCTTGATCTTACTCCTGCAGTCTCCAGAGAATATACTTATATTTTTAATCCACCTAGACTGTGGTCCTCCATACTACAGCTTTACATGTGAGTACAGCACACACACACACACATGACAGCTTTACACATGAGTACAGAACACACACACACACACACACACACACACACACACACACACACACACACCCCAGTTGAACTTCCCTGGAATTTTTTTTTTTTAGCTGTTCAGCTGCCTTGCTGGAAACACATGAGTGGCGTAGGCTGTCAGTGAGCTCATGGTAGGAACCAGGTGAGCAGAACCCCCAGGTGTTCAGTCCCGCCTGAAGCTATGGCTGAAGGCCCAGGCTACGGCAGAGAACTTGTCCTTCACCCTTGCTACAGTAGTTCTTCAGCCAGCAGCTCCTTTCTGCTCTATTAACTCTTGGAGGGCAGTCTTCAGCTCCCACACCTGCTGTTTACTCTGTCTTTCCCTTCCAAGTTGGCAATGAAATGCAAGGACTTCCCCAGCTTCTCAGAAAATGAGAGACATCTATGTGCTTTGAAAGCTAAGCCGGAGAGTTGTAAGGACCGACATGTTCTTTGTGACCCGAACTTCAAAACAGCAGATGGTGAGGTTGCCAAGTGGCCAGGAAGTTCTGATGCCTTCAGAAGCCTGGGAACTTTTACTGTGACTCAGAAAAGTTGTGTACACAAAACTTAATCAATTATGCATCATAGACAAGTCATTTAAATGTACACTTCACTAATTGAACAGTACTTTAATTCACAAGAACACAGTATGTTGTAATTACAAACCCCTTCCCCTTTCAAAATGCACAGGTGAGCAGAATCGACTGCCTTTGTGATGCCTTGCAATTGGGACAAATGCCCACAGCACACAGTAAGGCAGTGGAGAGGGAGGCGGGCCTGCCCTCTCTGTTCTATGTCTGTACCTGTCTTTGTCCCGTGATTGCAGAAACTGGGAATACAGTAAGTCACCATTTCCTGCTAACTTTTGAGTCCAGAGACAGATCAGTTGCTTTGGTTACAGTTTGTGACTTCCCTGACCTCCTGGGCTGTACCAGACTTTATCTTTTGGGCCACCAACCAGCTTTCAAATCCTGACATGGAGACTTAATAGTTCTGAATGCTCAGCCTAGCTTAGGCTCGAATCTCACTAGCTCTTTTAACTTAAATTAAGCTGTTTCTTTTTATTTACTTCTTCCCTTGGGGCTTCGTACTTTTCTTTCCTACTGTATATCTTACTTTCTCTGCTTCTCATGTCTGGCTGGCAGCTGCCTAGTTCTTGCCCTGGGCACACCCCTTTCTTTCTCCTTGTTCTTCCTCAATTTCTCTTTCTATTTATTCTCTCTGCCTGCCAGCCCCACCTATCCCTGTCCTGCCTAGCTACTGGGCATTTATCTGTATTAGACGCATCAGGTGCCTTAGGCAGGCAAGGTGAAATAGCAACACATCTTTTCATGATTAAATGCAGCATAAACAAATGTAACACACCTTTACACAGTTAGAATAATATTCCATATTGAAAACAGATGTAACACAGCTTTACATAGTTAAATATTCCACAACAGGAGGCTGGGAATCTAAGACTTGGCCATCTGTAGAACCCGATTTTCCCTGGCCTAGCCTTACTTTTGGCTCTCTATGCATCTAGACGGTGAGTAAGAAGCTAGCTTCCCAGAGAATGTAGCCAAGTGCTCCTGCCTCCATGGTCTGGAGGGACTGGCAGAAAGAATGTGGCTCAAGATATTTGCCCTGTACTCCCGGCTTAGCCTTCAGCAGCATCTCATTCCTCGTATGTTCAAAGCATATAAGGGGAGGGGAGGAGGAAGGAAGGAGAGGGGGTGGAGTGGAGGGAAGGGGATGAAGAGTCAGTGTGTCTACTATGTGTGTCTACTGTCTAAGATCTATTGGTGTGGCTAGCCCTGCTAACATTAGGAAATAAGGCTAAAGATAGACACAGTTCGCCTACTGCCCTGTAGCTGAGGAATAAGAGTTTTTGATGTCATACTTTGGTCCTCTGATTTTCCTTGGGATGTTACATTTGCTGTTCTACTACATTCTGAGACTCCAAGCTTGTGTTTTTGGTGACACTGACCTCTCTTGCTGAGAAACATTTTGCCTAGTTCTGAGGTAGTGTTGATAAAGACAGAGGATGAGGAATGTACTGTCCTATAGGGGTATCAGAAATGTGCATAGACAGGCTTAGAGCATTGTGGACTTGGTGGCTTGTGTAGCTTTGATATCTCAGATCCATAGAGAGAACACCCTGACTATAAAAATAATGTTATCTTTCTGCTATGGATCCCTTCCTGTCCCTCGTCCACTGTGGTATCTAATTCTTCTATCTCTTTAACAGAAAATTGTGGTCAAAAGTTAATAAAGCCACAAACAGGTTGACCTTGTGTCCTATGCCCTAGCATGAAACCTACATATACAATATATATTAGAACCACACAAAACATGTCAGCACTGTGGCACTTATATATAGTGACAAATTATTCTTTCAACATAGGAAAGATATTGTAAGATGACCTGTCTGGTCACTATTTTTTACAAACCTGACTGTGATGTTTCTGTGTTTGGCCTATCTGTGGGGTGGGAGGTAGGTGGGAGAAGAAGGCAAATCTATGGAGCTGAACTCGCTGAGAAAATGTTGTCCAGGGAATCAGACATTCCTTTACAATGCCCTTAAGTCAGGACATGACAATAACAAGCAAATATTTAGTAGTACCTTGAAGCCACCAGGAGCACCACACTTGGTTAATCATTGTTCATGGAGATTGAGAGCTGGTCCCGTTGTTGAGGACTCTCTAACATTGCATGGTTCCCCTTCCTGGCACTGGATCGGTAGAGTACACAGATATTCCCTTGTAAATAGGCAGCATTTACCCTCTGGGATGGGGGCTGTGTTCCTTGAGACAACAAGCAAGCTTGGTTATGAAGAGCCGCTGTATTTTCATATCTCATGTCAGGATGACTGATCAAGCTCAACTATGTAAGCTAAGGCAGTCCCTGCTAGCACCAACCATAGCTGTTTTACACAAATGAATGTTGATGATGGCCTCTTCCAATGCCCTTCTGCCGGCCCTGTTCTTGGAGACGAAATACATTTCCCTGAGAGTCAACTTGGCTACTTGCTGAGCCTTAAGGGACCAATAGCTACTCATTTCCCAAAAGCTGCATTCCTTATTGGCCTTCACCTCCTGATGGCCTTCACAAGGATGCACCACTGTGTTCCTGATTGGAGGGCTGAAGGGTGAGCGCACAAAGGCGTAGCAGTAAGGGACAAGTGAATATGTTTGGTCAGGACTTGTCCATTTGGTACCTTTCTGTCTCAGAATATTCTGACTGCTAGGTGCTTGGGAAACAAGAGAGTTGCTGCTATGGTGAGGCTCTCCCTGACATTTGAACAAACAACGTGGCTGTTTATTACATACTTTTTTGCTTCAGTCCTCATGGGACATTTTCTTCATACATGTTGGCCAGTCAGTTACTTTGGTTGCATGTGGTAGCTTCAACTCCAGGATGCATTATTGATGTTCAGGCTGCTATTGGAATGGTAGGAATGCATCTATGCATGGCTTGAGGAGGGGCTAATTCAATGTCCCCAGGATACACCTCTTCTCTATTTTAATGAGTTGACTAGCGTTTTGATGTCATAATGCTGCTAATACGGTGGCAATGGCACCAGCTTGGTCATTGTCTTTGGTACCTACCATACATCCACCCCTGCCCATCTCTCTTCAGCTTCTTAGTGGCTCCTATGTAGTGAAAAAGTAAAGAGCAGTTCCCTGCTATTATAGAACTGGTACTCTGACAAAGGAGAAGGTGTCTGCCACTGAGCTGGGCTCAAAAACGTCGCTTTGCTGGTATCTGCACTTTGACAAGCCAAGTAATTTATGGATCTCCATTGCCAAATTGAAACTGGGATGGTTATCCTTCAACTGTTTATAAAATAGAAAAAGTACTTCTTGAAAGTTAACAAATGGCCCCTTGAATGGGAACATTCTGGGCCCCATGTACGTGGCTAAGGGTGTATTGCAAATGCAGGTAGCTTGGTCCCTTCCTTTCCCCTACCCTGTGGCGCCTGCCCATCCCTCCGGCTCCCTCTTTGCCTGGATTCCCTTTTCTAGCCAACTCCACTAAATTGCTTTCCCTTTAGACATTCTAATTTGTCCTCTAATTTATCTGCCAACATAACCCAAAAATATAGACCGAAGAGGAAACCAGAGGGACTTGGTTTATAATTTCCTGACAGAGGATGCAGAATAACTCATGCTCACTGCTAAACACTGACATTTGTTATATGTTTCCTCATAGAACTTTAAAAATAAAATCAATATTCTTCATGTATCTGTCTGGAGGAAGGGTCTCAGACAACCAACCTCACAGGGTCACCTTTAGCCCCGAGCCTTGATAAACTGCAGCATCCTGTTGGCCTCTTCTCTGTGCTGCTTTCCCTACCTGTCTCCTCTGGTCTCCGTAGCAGCTACCTCCACTCCTCTGAACACAGGCCAGTTGCTGACTTGGCAGGAGGGATTTTGCTGCCTGTGTGACTTGGAATAATACAAAGTAAAGCCAATTTGACTTCTTCTGGTTTCCTGAGAGTGTTCACTGTTCATGGCCTCTTCCATCAGATTGTCAGAGCACTGTACCTACAACATAACAGCTCCCCATTTCGGGGTTTCGGATACCTAGTCTTTTAATTACCTCCTGGGTTTGCAATCCGGGAAGTGTGCCATGGGGATGGCTCATCTCTGCGGCACAAGGGTAAACTGAATCGATTAGAGATTCAGCTGCAGAATAAACTTCCAATATGGCTCACTTGTCTGGCTGGCTGTTTGGTCCTGACTGTCTCATGGGAGCCTCTCCAAGGGCTACTTGGGTTTCATCACAGCATAGATTCAGAGTCCCAAGAGTGAGCATCCCAAGGGCCAGGTACTACAATGTTTTGGATTTTTAAACTTAGCATCTGTATCATGGTTACAGGCCATGCTGACATGAAGCCCAGATTCAAAGAGAAGGCCCAGTGACCCGTACTTCCCAATGGGCAGTCTCAGAGAATACTAGAACCATCTAGAACTGACAAACTGAGCAGTATGAACTGAAATGGCAAGAAATTTAGTGACATTCCCGAGGTCATTTCAGTAGACATTTCATGAGGAACTTTCTCAATTTGCTACCAGCTATCAGTTGCTATTTACCCTTGGGAGCTGCCCCTGGAGCCTTGTTAATCCTCTGGAGATGAGCATCATGGAGCGTCCTCATTCTATGTGAGTGTGCCACCTGGAGTTTGGTGATACTGCCATCCCGACGGCACCTAGGGATTTAGAATTCAGGTGTAAACACACAAATATGGGAACTGGTTAGGGTACATTTCTTCGGCACTATCTTGGGGGGAAAAAGACTGAGTACAGCACAGAGAACATTGTTGAAAGCTGTTTGATGGAAGGATGCCTTCCTCCTCCGTAAGCGATGCTAACAGCATGCATTCTTCTAACTCAACACAGGTAGAAATGTACAAATTTGGTCTCTGAAAGCCTTTTTTGACATCTTGACTCCTGGTATTTTGGTTCTTGTCATGACATTACCAGAGAACTGGGGGATCAACTAAGGAGTGTATGTTTTGTGAGTGAAGCCATAGGTTCTTTGCTTTAGAATTGCAATGCTGAAGACTGATACCTGGGGAACTCTAACAGGGCCTTCCTTTCCTCCCCCGAGTTGTTCTGTGCTCAACAGCGATCGTGCTGGGAAGAGACACACAGAACGAGAGACGCTTCATGATATTGTATTTGGTATCATGAATTCCAGAAGCAGTGAAGGGCAGGGTGGAGTTAACCTCAGAGACATGCTTTGCTCTGAATGGAGGAGTATTTGTGGTCTTGAAGAATCCTGATAATATCCTTCAAGATTCAAGCACATGTACACACAGTGCTATACAGTTGCTCAGCACAGGTAGAAAACCCTAGCTGTTGAATTCATTCTCCTGACAAATATTTACTCAGTACCAACTGATCTGATATCAGATCTACACACTTGTGTTCTGTTTTGGTTTTCATAAGAGCGTTCTTGTTAATCTAAAATTTGATGCTAAGGGATTCACAACTTGTTTCCAGTATCATCTTATACCATATTTACCTTCTGTGTGGGCACATGCTAAGATAAATGTGAGAAAGCACTTTAAAACACTCACACTCACTCACATACACAACACACACACACACACTCACACACTATATATATATATATATCATATATATTATATATATAAACCTGTTTTTTTTTATCTTACTCTTGAAAGTGATTCCTGCTTTTATTATAGCATGGTCTTCAGTATAGCATAGTAGGAATCACATAGGCTACTACTTGTTTAAATGCCTAAAAGAATTTGGGGGATAAGGAAATAGCAAAACTACAGCCCATTGTTGAAGACCACAGATCATCGGATTGCTATTATTACCCTCAAGCATCATGCCCATATTAGTGGCCCTTAGAGGAAGCCTGGACTCAAAAGATTACAGCATCATCACCTCTTTTCCTCTGCAGCCATGTCCAGCTAGGAAAGACAAGACACAGCACCACCTACTGCTGTCTCAGGCTGTGAACTGGATGGCACCATTTTAGAGTCCTTTAGAGCCTGGGATAAATTCTGTACTGGTGGCTTTCCCATGGGGATGTCAGTATAAAGCTCTCATGAGAATAAGTCCAAAGAACAAATAAAATGTGTGATATGTAATAAATGTCCCACCTCTCCTTGTTCTCCCCATCCCCTACGGTTGAGGGCAGATTATTTTCGGTCATTCGCTCCTCTCTGTGTATTGTTGATTATGTAACTTTTGACTTCCTCCCACTAGAGCTGGAGTATATTTTTCTGCCCTAATAACATTGAATTTGGTGACTTGATTTGCTTTGAGCTTGGCTAGCGAGCGGACCTACTCTAGCCTCTGATGTGTTCGAAAAGTCATGAGTGGGGTCTTGAACAGTGTGTTTATGGCTGAGACCATTCTCTTGCTTTCTCACTCTAAAGAATGGGGATGGGGGCTGGAGAGGTGGCTCAGTGGTTAAGAGCTCTGACTGTTCTTCCAGAGGACCTGAGTTCAAGTCCCAGCATCCACATGGGCAGATAACAACTGTCTGTAATTCCAAGATCTGAAACCCTTACACAGCTATACATGCAGGTAAAATTCAAATTAATATATATGTATATATACATATACATATATATATGAGGATGATATGCCTCAAGAAGCTGCTGGTGCACACAGGGTGAGAGACACGTGGAGGAGAGTAGGATTCAGCTTGCAGCCCAGACTAAGCCAGCAGAAGCCAGCCTAGATCAGCTGATGTCCAGATCTGCACATACATGCAGGGGAAATGAATGCTTTAGTTGTATGCCTCTGAGTTAATAGGAAATAATTATAGCTGGTAGCTACCTTATAGCTCTCTCTCTATAATAAATCTTGCATGTATTAAGCAGCAGAGAACCTTCCTGACGACTCTGGTACCTTTTTTTTATTTCCCCCTTTCCATCCATCACCATTACCAGAAGGGACTAAAACTTTATTCTTTGGCTAAACCCTGAAAACATTCTATGGTGTCATGTGCTAAAGCCTCTCCATCTTTATTTGGACAGCAAAGATTTTATATCGGAGTGAAACAGTGGAGGCAGCACCACTTCCTGTTTCCTTGAGGGACTAGCATCCCAATTATTGTTTCTCTGAGTAGAGTCAAACCATTGTCAGCAGAAAAAACAAGCACCCTGTGCCAACTCAAGTTGTCTTTACTTCAAAAGAAAGTGGGTTTGGGGGCTGGAGAGATGGCTCAGCGGTTAAGAGCACCAGCTGCTCTTCCAGAGGACCCGGGTTCGATTCCCAGCACCCACGTGGCAGCTAACAACTGTCTGTAGTTCCAGTTCCAGGCAAACACCAAGGCAAATAAATAAATAAATAAATAAATAAATAAATAAAAGTTTAAAAAAAAAAAAAAAGAAAGTGGGTTATTACTGGATGTGTTTGCTTGCTCTTGAGAAATTGTAAGCTTGCTGGAGACATCATCGGAGGTGGAGACACTGAAGTGGGGAACCCTTGTCAAGCATGGGACCAGATCCATGGCCTCTGCTTTACAGTCAACAAAAGAAAGCAGAGATCAAGGACACCGTCTTGTCCCACTCCAAACATCACTCCCACTGGGTCAACAGGCCTGGCCTCTTGGGGAGGTATGTGTCCAGATTGATAGGAATGAAAAGCTGGAGGAGGAAGCAGGGGCTGTCTCTAACTCTTGGGCCTGCTTTTGGAATGGTCTTCCTCCTAGTGGGTTGCCTTGTCCAGACTTAATATGAGAGGAAGTGCCTAGTCTTTTTTTTATTATTATTATGTGTAAAGAAGTCACATTTTTTATCCTTGTATATCCTTATTCAAGGTCCCTTCCCCCTCCCACCACATCAGATCATTCTCTCTTCTCCACAACTCCCCATCCCCTACATGGGCAGGCAGTCCCAAGGTTCCAGTATTGCTCAGTTCAGCATCCACTCCTGGTAAATCCACTTTTTCCCCCAACATCGAGACTGAGTCAGGTGTTCCTCTAGGGGGAGTGGGACCCAAGGGGTCAGTCCAAGATGTTTCCGATCCCAAGCTGTTCAGTGGTTGTAGTTTGCAGCTTGGGCATGCTTTGCTTTTTTGGGGGGGTTTTTTTGTTTTGTTTTTTTGTTTTTTT
>PVIH01000739.1:0-193535 GCA_004025045.1 Sigmodon hispidus | reverse complement strand
GGGATGATGGGAGGACCTCAGAGGAAAAGAGGGAGGGTAACTGTGGTCCAGATGGAGTATATGAGAGAATAAATTAATAATAAAGAAAATGGAAGAGAGGGCTGGAGAGTTGGGACACTACCCTGGAAGGCCCAGGACAGCTTTGGACAGGTTTCAGTAGATTTTCGGACAGGTTCGGCAGTCACTGTGCTGCATTAAATAAAGGGCTGAGGAGGTATGAGAAGATTATAATCTTGCCCCAGCTCTACTGCTTAAGCCTGGATGTTGGGCACTAACCTATGTCTACTTACAACTAAAAACTCTTTTTCACCCCCAAGAAATTGTTTGTCTTACTCCTGGTATGTAAGTGGGTAAAACAGGTCTACAAATCAAACATTTAAAGATGAGAAATCAAAAGAAATTGATTTTAAAACAATTTTTGGTATACATATAATCTCACCATCTACTAAAGAGAAAACCAAATTTACATACAGATAAGGCGGGCATGCTTATTTATTATTATATAAAAAACTAAATCTTGGCTGGCTAGTTGATACTGCAGAATACAGAGGATCTTCAATGTTTATTTTAGAGTTGATGAGTAGTTTGACTTTATAATTGTCAATGCCAAGGACCCTGCCTTACATAAATATGGAGTACAAAATTAAGGAACGATGTTTAGGGCTATTGCAAAGATTGTTCAAATTCTATCCTGATCCTAAGACAAAACTCACTGACAAGTTTTAAATGAAACTCAAGTAAGAACACCAAGGAGCATTTTTAAAAGTCAGACATTCTGCAGGGCAGTGGTGCATGCCTTTAATCCCAGAATGAGGAAGGCAGAGGCAGGAGGATCTCTGTGAGTTTGAAGCCAGCCTGGTCTACTGAGCGAGTTCTAAGACAGCCAGAGCTATATAGAAAAACTCTGGGTTTTTTTGTTGTTGTTATTTTAAATCAGACATTCTAGCATAATATAATTAAAGGTAGGCTAATCTGATACTGAGATGCTGCAGGACAACAGTAGGGAAAACATGAAAAGCCTTTGCTTTGCATGACAAAACAATTGTGTTTTGATAAAAACAGAAAACCTTGTATGTACAGTAAAAACCCTGCAAGGTATACCACCACACAGTCTGAAATGTAAGCCAAAGATTCCAGGAGTTGTTTGGTTGTACCCTGTGGCTCTTAGCATATACAGTTTAAAATGCCTATTTTTTTTTTTTTTTCAGAACCAGCACTGCTTTGGGATTGCCCATGCAACATGGCAAGCCCTGCCAGAAACATTCCAGACTTCTTGCTGTTTGGGGTTTTAATCCTTTTGGGGGGTTGTTGTTGTTGTTACTACATCTAATGTGTGTGTGTGTGTGTGTGTGTGTGTGTGTGTGTCGTTGTGTGTGTGTTTTATTTCTATAGTTACAGTACAAAGTAGTTCTTCTCTGGGCAAGAACAAAGCACTGCCTATGTGGGACATCCCCTGAAGGCCTCAACTTCAAGGCTTTGTTCTACCTCAACCCTTGCACGGGACAAGGAGTGATGTTAGCTAAATAAATCCCTTCCATCCGGCTTGTCTACTGTGTTGGCCTTTGGATGCCTTCTTGTCTGTCCAGTAGAGTATCCTGCTGAGTTCAGAGTGGCTCCTTCTGGGGAGGATATGGAAGTGGGCCTTCCAGAGAGGAAGCACCTGCTTCCCCATCCATTGGCAGCAGAGCCCAGCCCTTCCCACTGGGCTGCTCTGAGAAGTCTACAGCAGTTTCCCAAGCCTGAGGGGGGACTGAGGCAATGTAGGCATATTCTTGCTTTCTGTAGACCTCCATTAAGTAGTGAGAGACATCCTCCTGTGGGATTGGAAAAAAAAAAATAGTCCAAAGAAGCCCAGATTACAAACCTCCTCCACTGCAAAGTCGAAATGATACTTTTAATTCTGTCCAGAGAATTCACATCCTTGCATTCTCTTGTTTTATTTTATTTTTTCCTCTGTGCTTGGGGAGAGAGCCAAGTTGTGTGGGGCCCCTTGCCTATGCAGTTTGGAAGGCCTGCTTTATGCCAAACATCTAAAATAACAATATGGAACGCTGTGAAGATCTGGATGCTCACGTAGAAAGACAGGAAGCATGGGGCATGGAAATGGGTTTTTACTGAGTTCCTGGCGTTTCCACATGACACAGCCTTGGTTCTTTCTTTCTGTACAGGAGAGGAACAGCCAAGAGCCAGAGCCTTCCAATGGGTGAAAGGGGAGACACTTTTTCCCCTGAGCTCACCAGTGTTTTCTCTACTGTGCAGACAGGAGAGGGCACCTTGCCAACACTGTGGTCAGCTCCGCTGTGTGGTGTCGGAGCAGAGTCAGAAGGCTGGGTGGGTAGCCCTTCTGAGCGGAAAGCTGGTGGGTTGTTCATGCAGAGAACTTCTTACCTGTCACGTTCTCTCCTTCCTCATCACCCACTCCCTCCTTGTCTCTATCTCCCACTAGTCAATCTTTTTCTTTCTGAGACAATAACTCAGCTAACTTTGAACTCACAATCCTCCCACCTTGGCTTCCAAAGGGCTGTTACAGGTAGGCACCATGCCTACTAGGTCTGGATTCTGCTGAGTTTAAAATTCTGAGGACCCAAGTAAGTGTAAAAAGATTCTGAGAAATCTGAAAAGTGACCATAGGTAACCCTGGCCTGAGTGCCATCTGTGTGGGAGGCATGAAAGCTATGGGGGACTGTGAAAAATTGGTTCACGGAGGAAAAGCAAACTGTTCTGGACTTAAAAAGGCCAACAAGCGGGGCTGGAGAGATGCTCTTCTAGAGGACCTGGGTTCGATTCCCAGCACCCACATGGCAGATAACAACTGTCTGTAGTTCCAGTTCCAGGCAAACACCGAGGCAAATAAATAAATAAATAAAGTTTTTTTTTTTTTTTTTTTTTTTAAAAAAAAAAAAGAAAGGCCAACAAGCATTGCCACAGAGCCTTATGAGAAGACTTCCTATATCAAACAGTAGGTCACAACTGATGATCAGCGCCTGCATTTTGAGGCCACAATCATCTAAAAGCAGATTTGGGACAGGATAGGAGGGAGGGGTGCCTGGGTTGTATCCCATACCTTCCTTGGGCTTTCTGGTATTGTAAATCATGTCTGCGATCTGTGTTCAAGCTTATAAAAATATTTCCTTTTCTACTGGATTTGCTCAGCTTTGGACAGTGAGCAAGCTTTCACGGAGGCACATCAGTGAGGGATGTTGGATCCCGTGGGCCAGTGAGGGATGTCGGAGCCCATGGAGAGCCTGCAGAGGCTGATGCTGGAAGAGAAGAGTGACTATCAGAGAATAAGCAAGGATGGAGGAGCCCTACTTCTTCCTGCAGAGCTTCCTGCAGCCTCGACTCTTCCCTGAGTCTTATCCCACCCCAGGCATTTAGAATAGGTATATTTCTAATGCACACCTATGTCCTAAACTCTTGGGCTTTGCCTGAACTCAATGTCGTTGGTTCCCATGCTATTCTGAGCTCCTGCTCCTCATTTAGCTGTGTTGCCCTGGGCTTTGAGTTCTACTAAATCCTGCATTCATCACTGGCATTAATGGGAGCAGACCACATTTTATCCTCTAACTACACAGGGGTAGAAAGTACCTGTGCGTCCTTCACCACTGAATGTATTTTTAGATGACTCACAGATGTGGCTTCTCTTTTTCTTTTTTTTTCCTTCCTCAAACTCCTAGATTTATTCTTGGAAGCAGCCCCCCTGCTGCTGACTTTACTTCTCTTGGCTGTGTTTAAGGAGGGCTGCTGTGCCGAGTCTCTCATTATATGTAAGGATGAGGAAGAGCATGCAATTTAGCTGCGAAAGAACACTGAGTTCACATGGACAGCCTTTGGTGCAGACCTAGTTTGCTCTCGTGAAGTTTACAGTGTTTTGTTTTATTTGGTGGTGTTGTTTGGTTGGTTGGTTGAATTTTTGTTTTTTTTGTTTGTTTGTTTTTTAATTTGAGCCTCTCCCTTGGCCTTCTGGGTGTGAATTTGAGGCTTTCCCCCCATCCCCTTGATTTGTTGTTTGTTTGGAGACTAGGTCTCATGTATCCCAGGCTGGCCTCAAACTATAAATGCAGTCTAGGATGACCTTGACTCTCTGATTTTCCTGTCTCCATCTCCTGAGTGCTGGGATTATAGGTACAGGACACCATGTCTGTTTTATGTGGTGATGGAGATAGATGCATACCAATCATCAACTGGCTTTGTGCATACTGGACCAGCTGAGTTCTTTAGGATTTAGGATCCTAAGCTAAATGCCTCCATCTAAGATCTGAGTTCATCAATCCCTGCATAAACATAGTTATGGCTCCTGAATCAAAGGTCAAGTAGCTAACATTTCTTAATAAGGCCCTTCATTGTTTAACTGTAGCCAGGTCCCAGGTCCCCATGGAGATGCACTCTGCACCCACATACCATGTGCTTCACCTGCTCCTGAAACTGACCACACAGATCTGTGCTTTTGTCACATGACTGGGATCCTCCTGCTCCATTTCAGTCTTCTGTACTAGTCCGCCTCCCGCTTAGAACTCCTGACAGCCTTCTGTATGCTAGGCTTCTGTAAGGAGGGAGTGAAGGCCTGAAGCAATGATTATACCAATGCCCTTGACTCCCATAGGGTTGGGAAAGACTACTTCCCTGGGTGACGTTCTGAGGGATGGCAAAGCCTTCCTTTAGTTGGAGCTTGAATGTTGACAACATGTGCAGAAAATGTTTACTACTTCTTTATTCCGCTCGGATAGTTACAGCCAGAACACTGTTCCATAACAGAGACTCTTCCTGACAGGATTAGATAGACTTGCCTTCTTGTTCTTCTGTGCACCATCAGCCCATCTTCTCCTCATTCAGCTGGGTGTAATATCCCCACCTCCTTCTTCAGCTGTATATAGTAACCACACTGAGCCTCTGGATGCAATGACTTCTCCATCAGAGAGCCTAGATCATGTAACACCCACTTCTACGGGTCTATATGACTGTAGTTTCTCCACTGTTTGTCATTTTTCTATTCTTCCCCATCCCAGAGAAGGTTCTTGGGCCCAAGCTATGCATTAACACCACCATCTACTTTCCTTTTGAACATCATCAAAATTAATTTTAATTATTTGCTCATGTTTGCATTCCTTAATTGACTATGAATTCAGTGAATGATAGTGTTGGGTTCTTTTGTTGTTTCTAGTTTTTTTAGACAGTGTTTCTCCGTATAGCTTTGGCTAGCCTCAAACTCCACTGCTGGGTTCTTATTCTCACTGGTAAACCCTCAGCACAAAGTGTGGCAAGCAGATATCTAATGGATAAAATGTCTAGTTCTGGAAATTGGACATCAGAAAATGAGTAGTTTAAAAACAAACTGTAAAAGCAAACAAACCTCCAAAACCCTGAATAAAACAAAACCCAGCTTTCTGTGACCAAAGGAGCCAGTTTCCCAGAGGCTGTTCATTTTCCTCCCAATGATCAGAAAGCTAAATCACCAAGCTCTCTGCATGTCTCTGTATGTGCTTCTGTCTGTATGTCTCAGTCTCTTGTCTCTGTCTTCCCCCCTCCCCGTGTATGTGCATGTGCCTGTGTGTATGGAAATTTGGAGATAAACTGGAATGACTGTTCTATAGAACCCTTCCTTCCCATCACATCACCTCTTCTTGCCTCTTGCTTTCTGACAGCAGGTTTAAGACTGGTCAGGCCTTTCACATCCATGCTTTCCACTGAAATCTGTGTGACATCCTTTTGGAAGCAGGTGGAGTATAAATAATAAATGAGATGAACATGTGATATGGCACTCTAATGATGTCTCATGGCCTGCTACAGCAGGAAACTTCTCCCTGCCGAGGCTCTGTGTTCCTGCTACCCGCACTCCCCCACCCCTGCAAATGCACACCCTGAGTTCTGGGTCACATTTAGGGGTTGACAAGGTCTGCTTCTCTTTGTATTAGCCTACATGAGACCCAGGAAGGGAATCTTTGCTTATACCTTCTCTTGCAAATGTCAGGATGCAGTATTGTACATGCAATACTTTTACCTCTGCTGTGGACAGGAATGCCCTGATGTCTGGGAGATACTTAAGAATCTTAAAGAGAATTCTGAAAAAGCAAGATAATTCAAAAAATGTTAAGACACAGGTGACTACCAACATACCATCTCTGACCACACAATTTGATATACAATTTCAAGTGGGTCCTGAAATTGAGTTTGAAAACTTCTTTTTTATAGACTGGCTTAAGGGAGATTCTGTTATGTAGCTAAGGAAATATATGACAAATTCAAGATGATCAAAAGAAAGAGCATGGCAGCTTGGATTTACTTGCTTGGAAATCACTACAGGTTTTAAAAACACAGTATTGACATAAATGCACCTATTGATCAATAGATAGAATAAGAAGAGAAAATCGATCTAAGAAAATCTTTTTAAAAATATATAATACACTTGATGGTCTCCCTGAGTGATCACAGGTGCAAAGCCATGCTCAGTAAGACAAAGCAGCAGTTTCCAACAGCAATGGTTTTCTCTCCAGGGGTCATTTGGATGTTTGTCCTGGACAGTATTTTTGGAGTCCAAACTAGGATGCAGATGGTACTGGACATAATGAGCAGAGATCACATGATGTTGCTAACATCTTGTCGTGCACAGGGTAGTCTCCACAACCAAGAACCATCTACTTCCAATGTCAATAACAATGAGGTTGAGAAACCACCATATATAAAGGACTGAGATGAGCCTTGCTCAGCAGTGAGACCTAATGGGAATGATGTTAATATTTGACAGCAGAGGTCACTCAGGCCCACAGTCAGTAAGCTGGGCCTGGAACTGACAGAAAGAGAACATTGGGAGAAGCAGCAGGGCCAAATCCGTTCTCTTGTCCTCCACCCCAGAGGCTGTGGGGGAGCTGTATGGAATGCTGTACGACACAGATGTCAGTGTGCAGCAGGCCTGGTACTCGGAAGGAACAGCAAGCCTGAGAGCTGTTCCAGCCAGAAGCCCATAGGAGTTGGCACAGCACCTTACATCCTATAGTGACCTTCAAAGCACAGCTGTGTCATGACCAACTTCCAAGTTTTTCCTGAACTGTTTCTTTCTGGAATCACACAGGGAAGGGGATTTTGGAAAAGGGACTTGAGGCTCAGTTAAGATGAGAGTCACCGCACTGGTGATACAAGCCAGTGGGAAATAGACTCATGTAATACATAGGGCTACAATAATTTGTGTGTGCGTGGAAGACAGGACAATTGTAAACTTGTGTCTTGTATAAAATTGAGATTAAAAAATGGGGAAAGTCCGTGAAGAAAAAGGAGGGAAAAGTTCTCCTTTGTTTTCAAAAGTTAATGTAAACTTACTTTTCGTGATTGATCCTGAAGAATGTGAAAACTAAAATGATAAGCCTTTTTCCACCCACAAACCTGACCAAATATAAAGAGACAGAGGCCCTGCATGGGACATCAGGACGAGAAGAGTAATTTTACCTCTTACTGATGTCACTGTAAATTATAGGAACATATTCAAGAATAACTATTACTATTGAAATACACATACCCTTGGCATACTAATGTAATTTTAGAAATCCAGGAAGTAAGTATAGTATCATTTTAAAGTAAAGTTAAGGTTTATATGTTATAGCCTGGTTGACTAAAAACACAATGATGTATATTCATGATATTATAATGTTATGAAGTATAATATTACTATTGCTTTGGGTATTTGGATAATATAAATAATACATTTCACAATAAATGGTTGGAGCAGAGATAGTGCTCATACTTAAATTATGTGAAAGACAAAGAATGTAAGGATTTACATTATACTGTCAGCAGTGACTGCTCTATGTGTGTGTATATATGTTTTCCTATAGGAGAGCTTTCTCAGTAATAAAAATATCATGTATAAATAAAGACTGAATAATGTGAGCTGACTTTGGAGGACTTACCATTTGAAGCAACAAGTCTATCTTAGACCCATTCTTATAGGAAACACACTCATAGAGCCTATAATTTCACTTACATACATTTGCTTTTTCTTGTGGGATACCTCTAAGTCACCTATGAAGGCTAATCTTGGCTGCCAGTTTGATGCATCTGGGAAAAGGGAACCTCAGCTGAGAAACTGCTCTGGTTATATTGGTCTGAATGCTATTTTCTTGATTGGTAATTGATATAGAAGGGCCTATCCCACTGTGGGAGGTCCTACCCTGAGTCTATTAGACTATTTAGGTCAGTTGAGGTGGGCAGACCCACCCTGCAGGTAGACCATGCTATTTTCTGTCTTGATTACTTTCCTATTGCCCTGATAAAACACTCTTCCAAGACAACTTATAAAAGAAAGCATTTATTTGGGGCTCATGATTCCAGAGAGCTAGAGTCTGTAATCATCGTGGTGAGGATAGCAGTAGGCAGGCAGGCAGACATGGTTCTGCAGCAGTAGCTGGGAGCTCACCTCAGATCCACGAGCATACTGTAGAGAGAAGGAGAGGGAAAGACCTCTAACTGGGAGCTGGGTAGGTTTTTGACACCTCCAAGCCCACCTCAGGTGACACAGCTCCTCCAATATGCTAGGCCTCCGGAGCAGGAACACCCATGGGTCTCTTCTTGACTCCAGCTACAATGGGATCAGTTACTTAAAGCCCCTGACACTGCAGTTTCCTCATAGGATATACTATTGTCCTCTTGAGCACTGAACCAAAACAACCATTTTTTCTCTTAAGCCACATTTATCAGGATATTTTAGTACAACCTCAGAAAAATTCAGTATGATATCCACCAACCAAATATGATTTCCACAGCATTATTATTCATCTTTTGAGTTGGAAACACCTCCAAGTTACCTTGTCTGTGTGCAGTGTATGCACATGTTTTTATGTGTGCACGTGTATGTTGGTGTCAGTCTGAAAAGGCCAGAGGTTGATGTAAGGTGTCTTCATTAATTATTCTCTACCTCAGTCTTTAATTATTTTATTTACTATTATTGTGGAGGGGTGTGTATGATGCAGATGTGTGTGTGTGTGTGTGTGTGTGTGTGTGTGTGTGTGTGTGAACACATGTGTGCCCAGGTGTGAGTGTGGAAGTGACAGATTTACCTTAAGGAGTAAATTCTCAACTTCTACTATAAATTCTGGGGATGGATCTTACTCAAGCCACCAGTCTGTATAACCAGCACTTCATCTTAAGTTTTTGAGACAGATTCTCTCAATGATTGGTTAGCCAGCAAGCTCTGAGATCTTACCAGCTCTGCCTCCTAAGTGCTGGGATTATATGTACATGCCACCATACTTGACTTTAGTGTTAAGGATCCAAATTCAGACATCCATGCTTCTTTGGCAACAATTTTACTGACTATGGAATATTCCCAGCCCTGAAGATGTTTTCTCAAGCACCATCCAGTCCCACAGCCTGTGGGGGTACCCTCCTCTCGATCCACTGTGAGTCACCCATGATCACAGGGACCACTGTGGTATGCTCATCTTTTGACCTGTTCATTTTCTCCATCCTCTTGAACAGCACATGAGGCATGATCTTCAGAGTGTGTGCTGACTAAATGAATCAATTTCCAGTTTTTCTATCAGACATTTTCAGGAAAACACACTTGTTTGTTTTGACTGATAGAATTCTGCTACAATCCTTGTGATCTGAACATCAAAACGAGAGTAAGCCTTAGCCAAGGGGAACTGTGCATTATTAAAACTCCATTTCCCACCCGCTGCACTCAGGCATCCCGCATTCTCTTGTCTATGAATACAGTTTGTGTGTTGCGTTTTTCTCACCTTCACTTGACAGCTGGTACTTTGATATTCTGGGAGAATATATTTTAATTTTACCATTAAAGCATAAAAATACATGGAACACCTATTGAGTCACATTATCCACGTAGAATGTCATGTTTGTTTAAAAGCATTCGGGTCCTAGAGATTGCTTACTGCATTGTCACTCAGCCTAATGGTCTTGAACACCCAGTACAAGATCAGTACACCCAGGGCAAGATAAGTGAGTTTATATGCATAGCCAGAGCCTTCAGGATAACTGATGAACACCTAGCACTTTCTAAATGTGCTGGGATCCTTGGATCCTGGGAATATTCCAGGTCAGCCTTTGAGAGCTGGACAAGGCAAGATGGAGAAATGGCACATTGAGATGGAGAAATAGAAGGGTGGAAAGATGGCTCTCTGTGGTTTAGAGCACTGACTGCTCTTCCAGAGGACCTGGGTTCAATTCCCAGTATGGCAGCTTACAACTGTATGTAACTCCAGTTCTAGGAGATCTCACAATATCACAAATAAATCCAGTAAATTTATAAATTTAAAAGCAGATAAAATAAAAGTGAACAAATCATTTAAAAAAGTAAGAGATGGAGAAATAGAATCAAGACATTCAAGTGATTTTGCCCAACTGCTAAGGTGACGTGAACTCAGCATTCCACTTCACTCTAGTTTGTGTCCTTAGATGGCACCTGGGATCAGGAAGTATATGTCCACATGCAGGCTACAGGGATGCTGTGATCTGTTCAGGCTACAAGGCTGCCAGGCCTCCAGGGCACAGCAGCTACAGATCCAGGGCTCTAGTCCCTAGTGCCAAGTTTGAAAGGCATTCACTGGCCAGTTTCTGCTAGGGTTTTTGGTTTATGGTGGACTGTGCCTTGGACAGTTATCTTGTAATATGTTGTGTATCAAATAAAGATTGCCTGAAGATCAGAAAACTGAGCCAGCTACAGAGTTATTCATAAAGGTCAGGCATTAGTATTACATACCTTTAATCTTAGCTCCAGATGAATCTCTGTGATTTCAAGACCAGCCTGGACAACATGAGATTAATCCAGTCCAAAAGAAAAATGAAGCCAGGCAATGGTGCCACACACCTTTAGTACCAGCACTTGAGATCCCATGCCTCTGCTCCCAGTACTTGGGAAGCATGCATGCCTTTAATCACAGCACAAGAAAATTTGAGAAAGGAAGTGATATGGCTAGGCAGGGAAAGGAATATCAGGTGGGAGGAGGCAGGAATTCAGGCCCTTCCATTTCTACTTTTCTGTTGTCTTCACTTTCCCATTCAGTCTGAGAATTCATGGAGACAGGATCTTTCCCTTTGGGCTGAGGAGTTGCAAGACAAGAAGTGGCTATGGCTTGTTCCTTCGTCTCTCTGATCTTTTAGCATTTGCCCCAGTATCTGGTTCCAGATTTTAATTATACAATCAATCAGGATTCGTGCAACACTACCTTGCCCTTGTGAGGTGACCACTTTAGATCTTCACGTAAGAGAGAACTACGTAATATCAATCTCTCAGGATAACCCAGCCAAATAAGGTTCACTGTAGCCCTGCCTCTTTAAGCAGAGAGATCATATAAAAACTCTGACTTCCCGTTTCATTACCTTGCATACCAGTTCACACCTTCCTCCTCAAACGGCACTTGACCCCAGCTCTTCCCTGGAATACAGGAATTGTGCCATCTCCAGATGCACAATGGCTTCTAGCTGCATACTTTAGGCCTGGACTTCCAAGGACTCAAACAATGGGTATGATATATTCAGCATAAATGTATATATCCAGGATCCTGTCCATGCTGAGCAAGTTCTACCTCTGAGTTCTACCCGTGCTCTTCTTTTAGACCTAGGCAAGCAGGAATGGTGGCTCATTCCTCTCCATCTTTTCCATAGACTGCTTCTGAAATGGAATCCCCCATTATGGAATGAAATTTCTTATTCATTTAAGTCCAATTCAGCTCATAGTAAAACCATGAGGGAGGGGAAATGGGGTCTCTCTGTGTCCTGCTATGTTCTTTAGCAGAAGCTTGGGCTTCACGAACTCTTAAGAACTATTGCTTATGTCAACACACTTTTGTTACTTTGGCATTTCTTAGTTCTTGTCTTTGTGAAAGGCTCCTCCCTTGTCCTGCACAGTTCCTCATACAGTGTCTCATCTCTAAAGGTGGTTACCAAGTGTGTCTTGATGACCATAATGGCTGTCATACCAATTCTCTCCCACGAAGAACCTGAATGCTAACAGGTTTTTGTTCAACTGGAAGAGATTTCTTCCCAGGATTTTGCTCATGTAGACTCACTGCCCAGACAGGAAGAGAAGAAGGAGGAGGAAGAGGGAGGCTCAGTGGATAAAATGTTTGCCATGTTAGCATGAGGACCTGAGCGCAGACACCCAACACCAGAGTAAAAGCCACACGAGGCAGAGCATCTATAACCCTAGTGCTGGGGTAGAGACTGGGACATTCCCGGAGCCCACTGACCAGCCATTCTATGAGCAATGGACTCAGTGACTGACACTGTCTTTAAAAGGGGGGGGGTGATAGAGAAAGACACCTGACTCGTGTCCTCCACTTTACACCCACTCACATGCACACTTACACACTCATACACACACAGAGAGAAAGAGAGAAATGGGCACATACTATCACCATCTATCCTGCCATTTGGTGTCGTCTTTGAATCCCAGGCAGATGAAGTGAAAACATACAGAACAAGGGTGCTGTGAGGTTGACAATGCCCCGTCCTTCACTCACTCCCCACAGAGTCCCCCAAATTCTTGAAAACATCATTTTGCTTTTCATCCTAAATTTCTGAATAAGTGAAACTCGAAGCTTTGATTCTCTATTTATTTTAAAATCTAATTTCACTCCTTCCCACACAGTCCAGATGTTCCCCTTGGTTAGGATGGAGGAAATTGGGGCCACCAGAGGCATCATCCTAACATCTTGCTCCTTAAAAGGTTTTTAGGGGACAGCTTCTCACACCCCTCATCTTGAACTTCTCTGCTTCCTCTGTCCACTGGTGGTCTTGCACATGAACTTGGAAAATGTATAAGCCTGCCAATCCAGGCACCTCTCTATCAGCCTACATATCCCGGCACATTACAGGGATAGAAGAAGAGCCAATGCAAAAATAAGATTAAAATAAATGATATTTAGAGACCTGGAAGCAGGCTAGTTTGGATGTGATTTTTAAAAGATTAGGTTGACTTTTTCCTCCTTAATTTCTTAGTTGAGGTTTGGGATTTTACTTTTAATGGTAAAGTGAAATGATATAATTTTTTAAAATTAATTTCTGACTTCCAATTGCTTCTGAGAGTAATGGTAGCTTACATCTATTTCTTTTGTGTAGAATGTGCAGTCAATTAATGAAAGGACATTTGGACTGCTGGTTGAGTTTACTCAGTCCATCAAGCTTCCCACTGCCAAGAAAGGAAAAGGCAGATGTTAAACACTGCTGGAAAAAAAAATGAAGAGGAGCCTGGTCCTTGAACCACCTCTAGGAGATATGGCATTACATTTTTCTGTGTTTCCTAGGAAACCAGTTCGGTGTAAAATGTATTCTTTGTCTTCTGCTCTTTGCAAAATTGTTTGAGCCATCATATCTCATAAAAGGTTGCTTCACAGGCAATTTGAACAGCATTAAAAAAAGCTTAATCTGCAGTTTGCTACAGTGAAGGCGATATACCTTTATGGGAGGTTGAATGTTTCAGATTGTATTTGCTAGGAACGGATAAGATTATGCTATTATTGCTGAAGCAGCCGTGAAATCAAATCTGGTTGTCTTTTCCCCTTCCAAATTACAAGTCTACCCCTCCCCGATATGTCTAGGTTGCTTTTAAAGTAATCTCCTAAGGTGGCTTTTGGAGATTCTTATCATTACTTACTCCAAAGAGCATTAACAAAATCCCCTCATTCCTCTCTCTTATTCCCAGCTAAGATCTGTAAGCACACATTTAGTCCCCACAAGTGATGTGCTTAAGTGTCTGTGATGCCCCTCTGGGCAGCATGCCCCGATATGCTGTCCTGTGTCAACTCTGATGCA
Source organism: Sigmodon hispidus (assembly GCA_004025045.1). NCBI lineage: Eukaryota > Metazoa > Chordata > Mammalia > Rodentia > Cricetidae > Sigmodon > Sigmodon hispidus. Next base: position 179,774 of record PVIH01000739.1, on the reverse strand, counting down.
TATTCTACTACCTGTGCACGTTCTCTTGTCATTTTGTTTTTGTGAATGATTTTGGATCCAAATGTGCACTGGAGATGGGGATGTGGTGAGGGTCAAATGTGAGGGGCCTGGGATGTTTTGTTGTTTTGTTTGAAGCACTTGCAATTTCAACTCCTAACTTTATTTCAGATGCTAAAGCCCTTTGAAAAGCAGGATGCACATCTCAGCAGGACTGGCATGGGTGTGAACATATGGACTAGCTGCAGGATTAGCTGCATGTTGTTGGAAGAGAGTTGCTGAGGGATTTGTCTGACTCCCATCCCTCATGTCGTTAATCACTGGTTTCTACAGTGTAGGCTGTCTCTTGGTTTCTGCTCGTCACCCTTGATCATGTTTAAAAAGGCCCCCATCTGAACCTAATGAGACATAGTGGCTGAAAGCCTTGGCTACAGGGTCACATAATGTACAGTCCAGAGCCACTAATTACTAGCTTGGTGTGTATGAGAAAATCCTTCAAGTTTCTGTACTAGCATTGCTTTATGTTTCAAATAAAAATAACAAAGGCTGTCTACCTGATATGATTCTTGTGGGGATCAAATGGCCTATTACCAGAAAATGCCTAGGCCAGTGCCAGAGCAGTGAGTGTGCAATTTATACCAACTATCTTTCCATCTCCAGCAGCCACTAGCAGAGATTTTGTCCCTGGTGCCTAGAGACTCAACGCCTACTGTCTGCTAATGAGCTCTCCATTTAGCAAATGATTACTGTACACCTACAATTTGCTAGGCCTGGTGCAGACTGTGGGCTTGTAAAAGTGGAAAATATAAAATTATTGCTCTTGATATGCTTATAGCACAAGGTGAGCAAAGCTTTGTGACAGGCAATAGAAGGTTGTAGACAGAGAGTGCTCTGAGAATCGATAGTACACCACAGCCGGGGAGTTCAGGGAAGGCTTATTACAGACAGGAGCCTAAGCTTAGTGTCTGTTCAGCCTGTGTCCTCATTGGTGACTGTATGTTCACTAGGTAAAATAAGATTTATATGACCTACATAGACAATGGGTAACAGATGGGTGACTTCTAACAGTATTGATTCTTCTCTTTTAATTAAAATTACTTAATTAATAAATATTGGACTTAAGTCTATATAATATTGTCATTTGATACATAAAATGACTATTTGATATATATGCATATATATAGTAGTGATTACCATGGTCAAATTAATTAATAGATCTGTCATGCACTGGGTGTACATGAGGTGCCTACAACTTGTTCATTTTATAATTAAAAGTCTGTACCCTTTGACCAACATAGGTCCATTTCCCCTCTACCTTAGTTCATAGCAACTATCATTCTGACCCCCCTTTCTATGAATTCAACTTTGTATATTCCACACACTAGTAAGACTGTGTAGTCACTCATTGCTGATTTATTTAATTTAGCATAATATACTTTGAACTTATTTATGTTGTTACAAAATATAAGATTCTCCTCTTTTATGGCTTAATAGTATTTCTCTGTAAGGGTATACACTGCACCTTCTTTTGCCATTTTTGGTCTTTGATTAATGACTAAATTATTTTCATCTATTGGCTGTTGTAAAAAAAAAAGAGTAATAAACAAGGTGTGAAGTGACTTCTCACTGTGGTTTTGAGTTTTATTTTCTGGTGCTTAGGGAAGCTGATCACCTTTTGTGTGTCTACTGGGCACTTGGGTGTCTTCTTTGGGAGGTCTGTTCAAGTCTTTTGCCTGTTTTTAGCCAGGTTGCTTGCTTTTCTCCACTAAGTTTTGTGAATACCATATTTTAGATTTTAATGCCCCTATTAGATATATGATTTACAAAATTTATTTTATCCTCCATCCATAAGCTGCCTATAATAAGAATTTTCTAGACTGGCTTAGCACCAAGGTTTGAACCCACTTGTAGCCCCACTGCCATTTAGCCCCTAATAATCACACAAAAGCTTACTTTAATTTCATGCTGATTGACCTGTGGCTCAGCCATATAACTTGCTAACTCTTACCTCTTAAACACTCCCATGATTCTTATCTTGTTTAGCCATATGGCTTGGTACCTTTTCTCAGAGCAGCATTCAACTTTTTTCCTTTGTGTCTGATGGTGTCTGCCTCTACTGGCATCTCTGCCTTGCTCTTCCTGTTCTCAGAGTTTTCTTAGTCTGGTAGCCAACTCCACACTTCCTGTCACTCTGGCCAGTCAGTGTTTTATTAAACCAGTAGGAGGGACAAATATTTACAGTGTACCAGAACATAATCCTACTACAGTTGCCTTTGTCTCATGTTATTTGGTTCTCTTGCTATACAGAAGCTTCTTAGTTTGATGCTGTTTACTCATATGTTTGCTTTTGTTGCCCAGGTTTCATGAAAAAAAAAATCATTGCTTGCACTAATGTCAAGGAGTTATTTTCCTTGTTTTCTTCTAGCTTTATAGTTTCTGTTTCTACATCCAAATGTTTTATTGCCAATGTTTAAAAAAAAGATACATACCATTGAATTTTAGCACAACATCTATGCTATTTAATTTTACCTGTCAACTTGGTACAACCTAGACTCATCTGTGAGGAGAGTCTTTAAGAAGAATTATCCAAAGCAACTTGGCCTGTGTGCATGTCTGTGAGGGATTGTTTCACAGATTACTAATTGTGACCCACTCTGGTATGTGGGTGGCACCATTTTATGGGTTGAGCCCTGGGGTAGAAAAAGCTAGCTATATACTAGCTTTCAATAAGCAAGAAAGGCTGTATATATTACCTCTTTGCACTTGATTGTGGATGTGGTGTCCCTAGGTGTTTGAATTCTTGTTTTGACTTCACTAAAATCATGTACTTTTAGTGGAATTGTAAGCTAAATAAGCTTCTTTCTCTCTTAAAATGCTTTTTGTCTTCAGTCACAGCAAGAGAAATGAGATTAGAGCAACCTATGAAATCTATATTTCAGCATGTCCTTTGATATTTATTGTATCCCTGGGATACACTCTGTAATAGTTTGAATAGGAATGCTACCCCCCCCCCGCATAAGCTCATATATTTGAATGCTTAGTTATTGGGGAGTTGCATTAGTTAGAATTGGGAGGTGTGGCCTTGTTGGGGGGAGGTATGGCCTTGTTTGAGAAAGTATGTCACTTGAGGTGAGCATTGAGGTTTCAAGAGTGCTAGCCAGCCCCCCCCCCCCTCTGCTGCCAGCAAATATGGATATAGGCCTCTCAGGCTACTTCGCCACCACCATGTCTAACTGTGTGCCTCCATGCTTTTTGACACCATGAAAACGGGCTAAAACTCTGAAACTGAGAGCAAGCCACAATTAAGTGCTTTTCCTTTATAAGGGTTGCCTTGATCATGGTGTCTCTTCATGGAGCTAGACCACTGACTAAGACAGAAGTTTGTACCAGGGAGCAGGGTATTGTTGTGACGAGCCTAACCATGTTGCTTGTTGGCAGAATGTGGACTTTGAGACTTTGCATTAGGAAAGCAGTTGAGTACTTTTCTGAGACCTTAATGGGCCCCATCTAGTAGCTACATGGAAGACAGTTGTAATGAGAGCAGTGCAGCTCACGATAGCCTGGCTCAAGAGGCTTCAGAGGAAAAGAATATTAGGAAGTGATCCAGAACCATTCCTAGGATATTTTGGCAAAGAATGTGGCCGCTTTCTGCCCTTGTGCAAAATATCTACCTGAGGCTAAATAAAAGAGTTTTGGATTAATGGCTTTGGCAAAGGAGATTTCTGTCATATGGTTATTAGTAGCTACCGTTAGACCTATTTATTTTGAAAAGGAGCAAGCTGAGAAAGGAAAAATACAAAAGGTACAGTTTGAGGAGAAAAAGGAGTGCCAGGAAAATGAGCTCGGTCCAGCGCTCAAGGAGAAGTTTGAAGAAAAGCCTGATGCTAAGTGGGATAAGGGGAGTGGTAACCCAGGGCAACTACCCAGGTGAGCTTCTGACTTGTGAAAGGGAATTAAATAAAATTAGACAGTGAAGGAAACCATCAGAAACAGAGAGCTGGCAGACTGTATTTGAATGAAGGAGCCAAGTTCCATCCCCTGAAAGCAGAAGAACATGGCAGCTTTAGCCTCCTGGGTCTGGCGTTAGAATTAACATTGGCAGCTAAGGAAAGCTGCCAAGGCCAGGGGTGTCCCTGCCTGGAGGTCCAGAGAGACCCTCGAACCTGTGAAGGTGAAACCTGGATTGCATTGGAGACCCCAAGATGTTGGAGATGCTAGACTGTGGGTACCTGTCAAGGAGAGCTGCCAGAAGTGAAACCAGCTCAACTGTGTGGCAGTTGATAGTGATTGGAGATCTAAAGAGTGTGTTGACATCAGACATGGAGATGCAGAGTTTGGAGTTTGCCCAGCTGGTTTTCAGTCTTACTTTGGGTCAGCGTTTCCTCACTATGCTCCCTTTCCTCCCCTTTGGAATGGTATTGTATGTTCTGTGCCACTGCATGTAGGAAGTATGTCATTTGTATTTTTATTTTGATTTCACAGGGATTACTGTCAAGATGGCCTTGAATCTAGAAGAGAGTTTGAACTTTGGGCTTCTAAACAGTGTTGATACAGCAACAGACAATGTGTAATTTTGAAGTTGGACTGAATGCTTTTTGAATTATGATCTGGCTACAAGCCTGTGGTGGTCAGATCGTGGAATGTAGTGGTTTAAATAATAATGGCCCCATAGACTCACGTGTTTGAATGCTTAGTTATTTGGGAGTGATACTACTTTGAAGGATTAGATGTTACTTTGCTGGAGGAAGTGTGTCACTGGTGGTAGATGGGCTTTGAGTTTCAAAAGCCCAACATAGACCTTAATATATATTACCTAATATACACCCCTCCCTGTGGGGTGTAAACGAAAGTGTTCCATGCCATCCATGAGATCAGTCCTTACACTGAGTGGTGACCAGTTGAAGTTTTTCCCATTTGCACTGATTGAGAATTTGTCAGAAATTTTATGAAACTGTCCAAATTTAGAAGAACTTGAGTCTGTATATGGGAGCCACATACTGACTGAAAAACTGCCCCACTGACCTCGATCATATGTTGTATAGCTATTATATAAGAATGAGACAAACTTCTATCCAGTTTTTTTTTTTCCTAGCCTCCATGTTCTAAAATTACTTTCATTAGACGTGTAGCATGCATGGTCTTATTCAATGAGATAACAATATGGGTCAACTGCTCACCTGCCCATCTGCTACTCATGTCTGCATTTCTTCTCTAGAATGAAAGTATTAAAGAGGCCTTTCAATATTATGACATAATGACTACTATTTTGAGTAGAAAGCTTTAGAGTCCTTCCTGTGCAAGGAAAGTGGTGAACTCTTGGAATATGACTAGAGATAGTTTTGGGATGGGTCTTCTATCCAGGCCATTTTGCAACAGGAAATGAAGCACTTTAGGACTGGGGCAGAGAGACATTGAAGATGTCTTTGGGACATAGAGCTGTGAACATAATCAGTTTAAAGTTTGCACCACCAAAACAGATTGGTAAACCAAGGTTACTGGGCATTCTGACCTGGGACATGGAGTGTAAGTTTCCTGGCGTAAAGGCAGTGAATTTACAGATGATTCCCTGGAGGGACTTCTGGGTCCCATTCTCAAGGCCTGAGCATCACACTCAGAGGCTAAGTTTATCTAACACAGTACAGCAGAGACCTGGGTGGCAGAGGAGGCAGGTTTGTCCTGACTACCCATTTGGGAGATGGACTAGGAGAATGGCTTTGCAAGATTTCCTGCCCCTAGGCCACAGTGTGGACATCATCACATGGCTAGAATACCACAACAGTGAAATAGAAGCAGAACTCTTTAGCTGTCTAGGCAGGGTAGCCTCGGTTACTTAGCCAGGTACCACCAGTTGCTTTTGTTGTTAGATAAGAAATAGCTGGAGTGAGGGGACAGAGTGAGAGCCAATCAACAGAGACAGAGAAGAGAGGGAGGGAAGAGGAGGGAGGGAGAGAAGAAGAAAGGGGGAGGGAGGGAGAGAAATCGATTTTCATTCTCAGCAAGATGGTAACTTAGAGTCATTTAATTTGATGACGTACAGGGCTGGAGTCTCATTTTGTTAGCCACACTGGAAAACCAAGATAGAGTAGGGTTTTGAGTTTTTCAAGTACTCTTTAAGCATTTACCTAATTTTATTTCTCTTTCCTATAGGACAGGGAGGCATTACTAAATCTATTTTCAGGCTCAGAAAAGAACAGGTCAAAAATTTGAACTTCTGTCCCGAAAGGTAACCCACAGAGAACAGAACGGGCTCTTTCTTCAGCGGCCTTGCCCTGTGAACAGAAAGGGCCAAGCTACTAAATTAGGAATGATGGTTCTTTTTCTTTTTTTAAGTATATTTCTTTTTCTTAATATTTATTTTTATTTTTTAAGTGAATTGGTGTTTTGCCTGCATGTATAACTGTTAGCTGCCATATGGATGCTGGGAATCGAACTCGGGTCCTCGGAAGAACAGTCAATGCTCTTAAACGCTGAGCCATCTCTTCAGCCCCAGAATGATGGTTCTTAAGAGACTTTGAGTGTGGGACTTGGAGCATTTCTTTCCCACAGTACCCCCTTTCTCCCCTATTCTCCCTGCCCCCCACCGCCACATACACACACACACACACACACACACACACACACACACACACACACACACACACACACGCTAAGCTATGTTCCTGGGCTCAGATCGGTCTGTTTCTCTGACCCGGTAAGAGGGAGGGAGAAGGGGAGAGAGAGAGAGAGGATTGTTTTGGAGTAACTCTTTCCGGAGGACAAAATGATCCCTTTGGCTTCTCCATTAGAAAGCCCAACAGATTGAGTGACAAGGAAAAGTTTTTGATCTTGCTATTACAGTCACCTAATTAAAATGAGATGCAGATGCTCCAGCACCCAGTAATTTTCACCTCACTTACTTTGGCTGCAATTACAGCCCTTCCCTACTGACTTACACTGTTTAAATTACACAGTCAGAGGAAATATGACTATATACCTGTTTCTATTCATACATATACGTCTAACACATTATCTTTTCTCCCAAAGCAAGAAATGTGATCACAGGCTTTCTCTTCACCTTGGAAACAGAGAAGAATAAATCTTTGGTTCTTAAGTAAAACTAAACACCAATAAGAATTCAAATCAGATGACACCTACACCAACCTTCAACACACAATTTCTTCTCTCTCTCTCTCTCTCTCTCTCTCTCTCTCACACACACACACACACACACACACACACACACACACACACCCACAATCTTGTCTCTGGAAATGGAGGAGGCAGGCATTCAGCAATGCCAATCCACACTCTGAAATACATAACCTCTTTTTCAAAGTTAACCAGCTATTGACTCTGACCCTTTGTATCGGGGGAAGTTAATTGCTTCCAAAGTTGTTACCCTTAATGAGCGTGTCATTAAGTAAACAGCACTGCAGTGCTGGTGGGATTACATACATGTTTTATGCCCAAGTTACCGTAGTTGATCACAATCAAGGCGCCTTATTTACCGCAAAGCATGTATAGGGAAAAGCCTACATAGATTGGAAACAGGCCTTTAATTGTCCAACAAGCAAGCAAAGAAAACTGAGCAATCAGAATAAAGAAAACAGTGAGATCCAAGAATGTCCACTTTCGTCTCCTGGCAGCAGAATCTTAGGTCATCTGCCCATGGCTGAAGGAGGTGGGCATCTTCAGAGTGCTGTGGGCAGGTCCAGCCTGGTGACTGTCCATCCACACCACCTGGAGACAGCAGGAAGGCTCTCTATTCTCTCCTGAAAAGTGTGTTGTTTAGTTTATGTACTGAAGGGGGTCTAGTCTGTGGTTGTTACAGAACTTGGGGCATAGATGATGATGATGATGTTGATGATGATGATGATGTTGATGATGAAAATGTGAGGTAGAGGACAGATGTTGTCATCTGTGCCATGAAATATTGTTCTAGCCATGTAAGCAAATTAACTGTTTACATCATCCTGTGGGGCTGGAGAGACAACATCGGACATTCCTTCCACACTTTTCTTTTCCTAATTACCTTTTTTTTTTTTTTTTTTTTCTAATCTTCCTGCAGCCTGGGTTCCTGTAAGCTGCTGAAGTGACCTATGTGGCAGGGAGGAAGCAGCTACCAAGGCTGAGTCTTCCATCCTTTTCTTTGCTTGGAGGCAGGCTATCATCATGTGTGAGGTGACAGGGCCCACCCTTAGAAGGACAGCCAACATGCTTGGCTTTTCCTCCTTCTTTCTCTCCTGGGTTGAAAAGTCTTAATAACATGGCTGGACCCAGGATCTGCAGTCGGGGAGGAAGAGTTGTGTTCTTTAGTTATGGAAAAATATTAGAACACAATGGCCCTAAAATAGAACATGTGCACTGAGCCCTTATTTGGGGCACTTTATTGTTGTGATCATCCCTCTTGGGACACGCCACAGGAGTCTCTTCCCTTTCAGGGAAGCTGGGTAATTGTGTAACCTGAGGTGTCCCTGGGAGAGCTGTAGGGATGACATCAGCACACAGGTTTGTGAACCATGACTACAGTTCCATGCTAAGTACTGTCCTAAGAGGTCTCTGCCTGAATTCCAGTTTCTGTAAAATGTGCCTACTGTCCATCACACCAGGCTATGATAAAGATCAAGGGATATACAATGGACAAGATGATGCTTGCAAATTACAATATTAAAATAAATGTGTACTATTATGATTTTCAGTGATTGAAAAATCAAGACTTTCTCTGGGTGATGGGACCAGTCCTTCTTTTAAAAAGTAGTCCCACTATTAAAATGCACACTTTTCCACTGTTAGAACACTAGCTATATAAAACATCCACTGTCCACATCAGAGAATGGGTACCTTTTGTTGAAAGCAGCCCACTTTTCACCTCCTTTACATAGACACAGAAAGTGTCATGATACCAAGAAGTGACCTGCTCCTGGCCGGGTTGTCATTATTGTTCTTATCAGAAGGAACCTAGGAGCCCTGGCCCAATGCCCTTGTCATTTGTTTCCTGGTATCTGGTATTGTGCTCAAGGTTATCTTCGTCTGTTCTTATTGTTGGAAACCACCAATGAAAACTGCTTCTGATTTCATAGATTTCTACTTTCCCCTTTCATTGTCTTCCCAAATTTTGAGCATTATTATTGTGGGCAGGGTAGCAGGATGGAGGACTTCCCTTGGGGATGATAGTAATGAATCTCTAGAGAGTCCTCCTTCTGATCATCATTAGGATAAATGAAGAAGCTGTTAGCCACCTCAGCCAATGTCGCTGGCTGTAAGGGACCTGCATAAAGCTCCCCAGCAGCTTAGGTCACATTTCTGAATTTGTGATTCATCACAACTTCCCTTAAAAGAGCTTAGGTTGAACCCAGATTTACCAAGAAAAGAGGAGCTAGTGCTTGAAAAAATGACCACTTTCAGAAGACACTGGTTCTGTCTGAGGTTCTGACTTCTGACAGTTTAGGTTCAAGAAAAAAAGCCACGGTATAGGAAGTGTAGGGTGTGTGTATGTGTGTGTACACATGAGGATGCATGTTTGCTGAGAGGATTGGGAAACCCTGTGCAAATCTGTCTCCCTTGATTTGCTCAAAATTCATTTCCATTACTACCAGAACATCTGCACACTTTTCTGCCCAGCCACATTTAATGCACATCAAGTCAGCCCTAACCCTCCATTGAGGTCAACCTCCCTCATCACAGGGGATATGCAATACTCTAAATGGAATATTGAAGGTCCCCATCTGTTTGGTAGTCCCGATCAATAAATGTGAGGCCTTCCATCCTGCTTCTGTAGGAAAGACACGTCACCACCTGGTTTTAAGACAAGCGTGAGATGGGCTTTCTCAGGGTTACTGGTCCAAACACCCAGCTGTCACAGGGCTGAGCCAGGGAAAGGATTATGTTCTTAATCACATTACTTCATTTCTATGGGCTTCTTTTACATTTTTCCTGTCCCTTTCAGCCAAATGTCTGAACCAGTGTCTGAACTCAGAGCTGCCTTCCTGACACTTTCACTTGCTGACTGACTTTGTTCTAATAAAACCTTTATTTGGACAGCCAAACCCAGGCATCAAGGTTCTGGGGCATCATGCTTGGCTAATGCCAAATCACAAGGCTGAGTCTATCTGACACAGAATTTAAGAAAAATAAGGTCCAAGATGTCCACTCTGAACCCATGAAATATCTAGCTGGCATCTGCATGAGGGCAGTCACTTCTTAGGCACAACAGTTTAAAGACAGCCCGAAGAAACCTCCAATCTCATTAACAAGCACCAAATCAAGCAAACACAGCAATTAAAAATCTGGGTTGTCTGAGATGTTCATTTCCCATTTAAGTGGGGGCATCCTTGGGGCTCCGGCTAAAATACTTGCTACACCTGTTTAGCCTCTGACCAGTACTGGCTGACTGAGGCAGATGGCACCAGATAAATATAAGGTTGCCCTGAAAAGATGGTTAACCTCACACCTAGAGCTCCTGCCCACCCCCTGTCTTGCCAGAGACAAAGGTTTCCAGGATGCTTAGCTGGAGAAGTGTGGAGACTATGGAGAAGGACTGAGGTTGGGGTGCTATGGAAGGAAGGCATCACGTCTTTCTAGCAAATGTTCCTCTGAGGATCTGAGTGGAGGGGGTTAAGAGACAATGGACATGTGTTCTGCTCAGCTGTTCTCTATCAGCTCTGGGATCACAAGCAAATCTTTTTCTGAGTCCCTTGTCCCCATTATAGATGGACCAGCTGTGGGCCATCCTTTCAGTTCTATGAGAGGACACTTGGGGACAACTGGGCAAGACAAACTTGTCAATCATGTAAGAAGGAAGCTTTTGTCAGGGCCTTGAAGGGACAATTTCAGAGTGGCTTTCTGTTGTCTAGACATGGACCTGGATGTGGGTTTCCCCCTTTAGTTGCCCCTGTCAATGGGGCATATCACTTGGCATGTTTCCAACCGCCTGCACCTGTGCCCTGGGACCAGCTATTTTCTGCATTACTGTCAAGTAGCTTTTTAAGAGCATGAATCCATGTGTTCTACTGCACATTCTCCAAGCACAGAAAGGCTCTGGTGCTGAGCAAATCTTTCCCAAACACAACACAAGCTGCCTTTGCATAAGCTAGCCTTTTTCTGGGCTACACTTCCTTTAGGACCAGCTCAAAGTGGAATGTGACCTAGGTCCTGGGGAACTGGTTCAGTATTTGGTCCTTCCCTTTGAATGGTAACTATAGGAGCTATGCTAATCCTTCTGTGCAAATGAGAACATAAAAAACAGCCAACCCTGTGCCCAGTGTGTTGGCCCTATGAATGCACTTCACTAGTGAATATGGCCAGTTACATGACATGCTTATAAGAAAATGTATATGTGCTCATTCACTAGACACAATGATTATATATCAACATGAATGTGCTTTAGAAAAAGCAAACACAACTAGAAGTGATTTATGAAAAGATGACTGGGCCAGACCAAGACATCACTCTAGAAGTGAACTAAGGCCCACCCTGCAGCCTCTCACACTCCAACTGGCCAAAAACATGTACTATTAATGGTCACAAATAAAATACCATAACCAATGACTTGTTTAAATAAGCATTAAAAAAAAAATCTCCAGAGGGGAAAACCTGACATAGGCATTTCATAACACTGTTCTGAGGCTCAGGGCAGGGGCCCAAGCTCATCATCCTAGCATAACTTCAGCCATCTTCCCAGTTACAAAAAATAAATATCAGGGAGCAAAATCCAGCGCTCCCCTACCTTATCCATTTGTAAAAAGGCTGAAGTCACACCTGTGCAAGGATCTATGTTTAGTGGACCCTCCATCCTGAAATCCTAGCCTTGATCTCTAACTATCGAGTCTACCGTAAATGTTTGATGATGAACAAGCCCGTAAAAAGAAAGCGCACAAAATAAATGGAGGGAGTCAACGCGTGTCCTGCCTTTTAATTACAGAGAGCCTTCTGTTGAAATCCGGCTCCAGGCTGGGTGCAGGCAGAAACAACACATCAATAAATTGGGCGGAGGGAGCAGAATGGGGATGCTGCAGACAAATATGTCTAACTACGTGCTTATTTACACTGTAGAAACCAGTGGAAAAAAGAGACTGGTACCCTAAGAGGGCAGAGGGTGGGAGGGTGGCTAGAAAAATTTAAATTAAAGACATAAACAAAAGCATTCAGGACACAAAGGATAACGTAGAACAGTCTGGTTTTATTACTTGTAAGTAATAAAGAGCCCTTTCCTTGCTATTTCTTTCTTCCCCCATTTCTTTTTTGTTCTTTTTTTTTTTTTTTCACAACATACATTAAACTGTGAATCAGATGGTTAGGGTGTGTGGAGACGGAAGGAAAATTGGTGACATCACAGTATTTTTACATCTTTACAACCAATGTAAGTCGGGTTTGTTGCATCTACAGTGTCTAGCCAGGGTGAAAAGCAAAGGCACGCTAAGGTTTAGGAAGAATCCCTCCAACACAAGGGGCAAGGGCACAAAAGGATAGGGACCCGTAAATGCTGAATACACACGGCACTGAGGGATTAACATCAAAAGTAATGGGTTGTGGGATGCAGGGATGTGGGTTTTGACACAGGTCTCCTTAACACAGCTGAGGCAAAGATGCCCATTAACACTGGCAGGGGGTTGGGACAATACTCTTGGGACTCAAAATACTGGTGAGAGGGTCTAGGGATGATGTGACATCCTTCACCTTTTCAGTTTCTGTATTTGCAAAAGAAAAGGCAAGGGAGAAGATAGTATTTGTTTCTAGAAAGTCTGCATGATTTCAGGGCACAGTGGTTACAGGCCATGAAAAAGAGATTCCCCTAAAAGGCAAAATAAAGCCCAGTGACATTTTCGTTACCCCAAACAACAGCCTCACTGATTTGCGAAGTGACACTTGGGACAAAGGGCTGTGCACCTGCCATCAGCAGTACACCAGGTAGGTGACTGCTCTGATTGCAGATTCAACATAGTAACTAACCAACTCAAATTTGTCCTTGTCAATCTTTTTTTCTTTCTGAAAGTTTTTTATTATTTTATTTCTAAGACACACTAAATCCAGACCAAACTGAAAAAAGAAAGACAAAGAGACCACCGAATAAACTGTTTATATGAAAACAATGCTCATGGCTTTACAGTGTGAAGACAATTCTTTTGTTTATGATGGAGTAAACAAAGGTTTCTTCCGTGTGCTTTAGCAAAAGAAAAACAAGGGGAGATATAAAACCAAACAACCACCCTCCACACACACACACACTATCCCTTCCCAACCCTCCTCAAACAACAGATAAAAGGAATTTAAAACAAAAGAACCTTTGCCCAGAAAATGCATTCATTTTGCAGCATCCATTTTTGTCTTGTATTTTGGGGTACCCATTAATTACAGCAGGGACCAGCCTGCCTGGTCTATTTCCTTGTTTTCTCTGTGCATTGCATGGATATGCTGAAGGCACAGCTTGGGGACCTCTCCCATTTGTCTCCCCAACCATCACACAGTTCTCCAGTCAGTGGACAGAGAAGAAATGAGGGCTGGGTCTACAGTCCCTTCTCTGTTGGCTCAGGAGGATGTCACTCTATTGAAATGATCTGGGAATATAAGGGGAGCAGATAGCACTGGGAAAGGGGGATTTGCCACCCACAGCACTGGGGGAGGCACAGCAGAAGATGGTTGGGGTTGGATAACTGAAGGCATCATGAACTAAAGAACATCACCCAGCCTTCGGCATTACAACCATCACTACTGAATTTTTTTTCCATCTGCTTGACTCCAATCTTCCAGAGGGCGGAGTGGAGGGTGGGCTTTAAATAAATATCTGCATTTATTTCAAGTAGAAAAAAAAAAGTCGATCATAACAACAGTTTACAAGTGTATACAACTCAGGGTGTAAGGCACAAATTTACATGTGGAAAACAGGCTATTCACAGATGTAACCCCACGAAACACCCGTGTGACCAAATCATTAATTTATGTAAGATAGCAGCCAGCACATTAATTAGTTCACACAGTTTGTGGATTCTTGTTTGCTGTCTCACATGCAAGGTGAAATGAGATGGGGGGCTTCACAAGCTGGTGCCTTCATGACAGTGGGGGCCTCAGACAAAGCCATGTTTGTGGCAATGGGGCATTGGTACCATTCTAAACATTTCTGTCCTGGCTGGAAGTTAGGATTTGGAAGGACCTTTAAACTTTTTTTTTCTCTTGGCCAGAGACTGAACTGACAAATCATCTGGGAGATTTAAATGAATATTCCCCTCTTAGCACTATCCTTCAGCAAATGACCCGATAGTCCAAACACAAAGCTCAGAATTCCAGCTCCAACTTATTTACTCAGTGAATTTATTGTAAAAATAAAGAAACTCAATTATTCCAGTTAATGGATTTCACGTTAAATAGTTTTAACTTTCCACGGGCTTCTGCAGAGCTGTTCATACGGTGGCATTTGGAAGAGTCTTTTCCTTAAGGAAAAAGAAAAAGGGTGAACAATAAATAAAAGTTACTTGCGTTAACGGTCACGTTATTCATTAAAAGCGAAGACGAGCAGAAATCTATGACATCATTGCCCAACATGGCATTTACCTGCTATAACAAAGCTGTAACACTGGTGGGCATTTCACAGTATCTGCGCATAGTAAACTTCTGCCATTGTTAAAGTCTGAGTTAGAATTATCAATGAATTTTTTATTTTTTTAATTTTCATGATTTTTTTTTTATATAAATGTATTTGTGTTTTAAAGTTTCGACTGCTTAGCCCAGTTTGGTAATGCCCCGTGCAGCCAGGGACAAAATGTAGTTGTTCATGTGTGTGTGTGTGTGTATGTGTGTGTACACGTGAGTGTGGAGTGTGCATGTGTGTTCATGTGGAGATGGGGTGTGGATGTGCTTTTGGCTCATGTTAGTGATGATCCTAAAGTCTTTTGTGAGTCCGACCTGCTGTACGATGTGGATGAGTGAAGGAACAGAATAAGGGTGTCAGTTGCTAAAACCTTCACCAAACCACGTGGCCTGATTTTCAAGAGTGTCCCTGTGTCCCAGGGAGGAGGACCCTGCGTCCTCAACTCCTCCAGGGCCATCTTGGTCGGGCGGACACTGGAGGCAGTGGAGACCTTGCTGAGCTGGGTGGATGCCTCGCATTGTCTGATGCTTCGACTCCTGGCCCCCAACCCCAGGGATTATGTACACGCATCATTGGGTTTCATGGATGTGGAAAGGGGGGCAAAGGAAGGTTTGGGGGGTACGTCTGGCTTTAGCGAGGGGGTGCGCTTCAGCCCCGACCTCGTCAGTGAGTTGTAGGCATTGAGGCTGGGCTGCCTCGAAACAGTCACGGCCTGGCCAGGGGGCTGGGAGCTGTGCACCTGGATAGAGTCCACCCTCTGCGGGGCGGGAGGTGGGTTGTCTCCCCGGCCAAAGCTCTGGTTCCTGGAGAGGTGGGAGGAATTGGAGGAGTTAGTATTGTTTCTTTTGAGAGTGGTGGCCTGGTGGCTTCTCGTGAGTGAGTTCGTGGGGTAGCTCCTTTTATACTCAAGCCCATAGGAGGAGGAGTGGTGCATTTCCAGCCTCTTGCTTAGGCCGGTCTGAGACAGTGAGGCTCCCGGGGGGCCCAAGGAGGCCTCTCGCTGTGGAACTTTGGGGGGCAGGCTGTCCAGATTCTCCACAAGGTTCACCCCGTGGTTGGGACTCTTGCTGCTCAGATGCTCTTTGATGGTCTTATACTCCAGGGTGGCAGCTTGGTCCTCCAGTGCCATCTGAGCCACCACCTCACTCATTTTGGGCTGATCGACATACTCATGCTGGTAGCCCTGCTGTGTGATGGGCAGGACCACCACGCTGGGGATGTGGCTTGGGGAGGCCCGAAGAGGCAGGTCCGTGGGAATCACAGGAGAGCCCATAGGGGGCATGTCCTTGGTGCAGGCATTGATGAGATTCTGATTCCTCTCCCACTCGCGGCTGCCGCGGTTAGGCTTCCGCTTCTGCTGCAGCGTCGGTGTGGATTCTGGGGTAGGCAGGGCGGTGAGGTCTAGATGGTGCTGATCAGCCTTGATGAGCATCTTGGCCGTGTTGCTAGGTGTGGCCAGCTTGCCGTTGTGCATGAGTGGCGTGAGGATGGCTTCAGGCTTTGGGTCTTTGGACTGGGTGTCCCCAAATAGGCCACTGAGCTTGGTGACACTGCTCATAGATCCCCGACGTGAGTGGGTGACCTCTTTGTCTTTGCGCTGCACTACTGCCACGTCTTTGCGTCGGTGATCGCACACACAATACACGATGATGCCCGAGAAGACGGCACCCATGACAAAAGCCAGAATGACTGCAATGGCCAATAGGGTGACAGGAACAAGCTGGTCGTTGCTTTTGAGGTAACTTTCCCGAATCACTCCTGTAATAGACATCGCACATGACATTAAGAAACAAAAAAAAAGTACTGTGAGGCTTACTGGTGTTTGGCAATCACACTGTTAATTAATAACAGAAATAACTGAAAACAGCACTTCTGCATCACTTGTCTTCAGGGTGCAGCTTGCCAAACATGAACTAATTATTTCTCCCTGCCCCCACAGCACCCCAGCCAGCCCTGGGACATATGTAAATTAATTTTATTTGTAGTCTTCTTCATGGCATTCATTCTCTCTGGTACATGATTTTTCAACTTCTTTCTAAGGACGGTGGCAGGGTTCACAATTTATCTGTCTTTCCTTTTTGATCTTTTATCACTTTCTATAGAATTTCGAGTCTGGAGGAAGTAGCAACTATCTTATGCATGTTAAATGAACAAATCACATAACAATCCAAGCTTTGCACTCAGTCTTTTCTGGTGACTGCCTTTGACAACAGGGGTTCTGTCTGGAGAAAGGCATGTTTGCTTTTGAAGAGACAGGAGGCTAGAGGGTTTATGTCACCACAGTGAAAAATAGCTAAAGCTCACAGGTTACAATATTTACATTTATTTTGCATCAAAAAGGAAAATCCACACTCAATTTCAGGTAAATATGCAGCAGAAGTAAAGGAATATTTAAATGAGGAGCCCGTTGTGGGCTTGTAAAGTGTCAGGTTGTATTATTACTCTTAGGGATGGCTGTCACCATGGCATTTCTCAGCAGAGCTGATCTCTTCGATTTAATAAAAAATTAAGTGGGCTACCCCTATCTGTTATCTTCCACTACATTAACCAAGACGCCTTGTTTCTGGAAAAAAAAAGTTGCCTATTATATCCTGCTTAATCAGCCACCAAGCTGAGCGGCTCTAATCAAATGCAAACACTGAAGCTTTTATTTTTTAATACCAACTGTGAACAGATACCACAACCCTCAGATCCTAAGTGCTTGATGCCGGTAGCTAAAAAAAACAAAATCTCAAATACTTCCATCCCTGCCTCTGGAGAGTGAAAGAACATGAATACATTTAGAGGCATTGCATGAGGAAATGTAAACATTGTTCCTATTATGGAAAGATGGTAAGACAGAAAATGTACCTTGTCTGGTCTCTGGAGACACATTTTCACCTGCTAAATCAACTCTTTCTAGAATATGTTTAATGTATTTTGCTGGCAAGTGTAAGTGGCATTGAATTAAAATGAAAAGAAATAGAAATTTCTATCCATTCCCAAACTCATACCACTCATCTCTTAAAACTTTTGCTGATTGTTGCTGTAATATTTTAAATGTCACAGCCCAGACCTAGAAGAAAGACAGCACTGTCACGGGGGATTTTTTCTCACTAAGATATTTTGATTACTAAAGTAATGGTTTAGAAACCCAGAGGACCTAGCTGGAACAACACACATATACTCTCTCAATTGTGACATTACATGTGCTTGCCAGGAAGAGGGCTGCAGGAAGATGACCATCCTATGACAAAGAATTGTGACTTCCAGTGGGAATAAACAGGAGGAGCAAACAGCTTTTAAAATGCAAAATTTTATGATTAAGCAAATACCCTTGGTGATGAGGGATTCAGGTATCCCACTGAGCACAAGTGGAAGATGGATAAGCTACTGAATAATTTTCCAATGTGACACTTTGCAATTATTTCCATACTTATCTTCGGGAGCTTTTAAGGAGTAAAAACCAAAGAGGAGGAGGAGGAGGAGGAGGAGGAGGAGGAGGAGGAGGAGGAGGGGAAAACCAGCAAGGAAATGAGGTTCTCATTCACACATTATATGTGTGGTGCTCCCCAGACGATGAGGTGCCTTGCATTCAAATATGTATGCCTGAAAGAAAATGGTCTAATGAAAATTTCTTCCTAAAATTTACATTTCCTTGTTGTTGTGTTAAAATAGCAACTGATTTTCCTTTAGTTTTGATTGTATATGGAATTCTATTGGACAGATCCATAACTTCCTGCACACAACAGCACAAACAAATGTGTACACCTGTGAATAAAATGATTTCCTTTTTTTCCTCATTGATTTGGTGAGTTCCACGGTTCTAAGCATGCAAGACTCCCATATGTAGAGTGTGTTAGGTAGATGTTCTCACCACAGTGAGCATTTCAGGGTCCTTTTAGGTGATCATATTTAGTGGAGACTGTCATACAAAGAAATTTAATTACTAGAGGAGGCTGCTTACAGTGAACCTTGGTGTTCTAGGGCTTAATGACTCTCAGTTTAGATTTTCAACTTTTCTAATGCTGCAACCCTTTAGCTGAAGTCTTCGAGCTGTGGTGACCCCCAATCATACACTTATTTTCTTTGCTACTTCATAACTGTCATTTTCCTATTGTTATGGATCATAATGTAAATATGTGACATACCAGATGGTCTTAGGGGACCGTTGTGAAAGGGTCACTGGATCCTCAAAGGGGTCATCAGAACCACGGGTTTAGAAGGTAAAAAGAAAGGATAAAGACTAAAGCTGGGTGTTGAGACTGGCTATCACAACTACCTTCGAATCTTCCCTTAATTGACACTATAACCAGGTGCAGCAGTGTTTTCTTTCATTACAGCAAGTTTGGTGATGAGTAGAGGAATACAAGGAAACTACAACCTGTCCATTGTGTGTGTCTAGATGTGCATGCGTGAAAAACTAGTTAGAAGGCTAGTCCAGGAAATAATTGTCTTTGTTCTGAAGACTTGCAAATCAGAAAGCCATCTTCTAACCAGAGCATCCTAACTAGCTGCGTGTTGTTCGGTCACACACCTCCACCTCTAAGAAAATGCCAACAGGTATGCAACCGTATCTCCTATACAAAGCACTACCAAATCGGGCCCACCTCCTGCAGGTTGCCCTTTCCAAAGAAGGTGGTCCCTCCACTCAAAAGGACTTCAGTCATGTGATTGAATTCATCCCCTACCGGCTTCTTGCCCGTTGACATGCCCTCCCTACCATGCAGACAGCAGAGAGTGACTTCAGTACCAATAAGGCTAGAACAATGAAAACATTTGCTTCATTGGGAGGTCTGTGCAATTACACTTATCCATTACTTCTTATCCATAATTTCAGCTCCTAGATAGTCTTCTTCATGTCCAAAGGTCTTTAGCTGTCTGAGACTCATAGAAACAACTCATGCTTTCATCAGCAAAGACTTTTTTAGTTGATAACATTTAAATTCAGGTTTCTGGTTATTAACAAGTCAAGTAAGGTATGACCTTTCGGGGGAATGGTATGACTATTTTCTTCAGTCTCATTTTGCTGTGTAAATAGTACCAAAACCAAAACCAAACAAACTTTCTGTATCTATTCATCTTTTATGTGACGGAAGCTGGGGGGGGTGCTTCCCTCATCTGTTTAGACAAATTCAGAAACCTCAGCTTCATGTTCAAAACAAATCAGATATTAAACAGAGAGCGAAGCTAGGAGGCAGGATTTTATTTTTGGAAATGCCTTACAAACGTAAAGATTTCTGTGTATATCATGAAAATCAACAAAGCAGTATTCATGGCAATGATTACATTTTAGAGAGTAGCTTAAAACCTCTGGACCTCAGTTTTTTCATCTATAATATGGAGTCAACACTAAATGTCAGAAGAATCCACATGAGGTAAGTGGTGGTTAGCGAGTCTCTAAGGGCTTCAGAATGGTAAGTCACAGCAACCCTGGTCGAATCTGTCAGTTATCCATCTCCCTAGGGAGCTAGACATACAGATCCTTTGTGCTCTGTATGCCATCCAAATGTGGCCAAAGACATGAGAGGGGGTGCTAGGCAACACACACACACACACACACACACACACACACACACACACAGAGAGTTTTTATTTTAGAATACCTCGTAGGTCCCAAACTTTGAAATAATTAAAATAAAGCTGGAAAATATTGAGCAAAACCCAGCAAGGACAGTTAGATGCCCTGAGCACTAATAATCACATTTTCAGCTCCGTGATGCAGTCATTATGTTATTTACACTTGCCACCTTGACCCTCCCTAGGAGTCAGAGTTATATAGTTTAATAAGTGACTCTTGAATATATGTGTTTTCAGTACTATGTAGGGACATTTTAAAATACATTTCTAAACCTTGTGATTCATCTTTTGATTGACCCCATAACCTTGGTTTGAAAGCCTCAGAAAGAAACTATCTTCAATTTTGATCATTTTGATAGTCACACGCATCAGACAAAGAGAGATCTACAAAGGTACCCAGGTATTTGCTCAAAACAAGAGGAGAAATTCTTCTAAATGAAAAGAAATTGACTCTGGGATAATTCCAAAAGAGCCACTGAGGGTGAACAGGTGATTTGAGACAACCCATGGTCTAGTGAGATTGCTTGATTTGAAACAAACTCATCCCTGTAAAGGTAAAAGGCCATAGGCTGGGGATGGAACGAATGTTCATCCATTGTTCGAGATGCTGCATGAAAACCTGGGGACACTCTCACCTGCCCAAGTGCCCCCATATGGCAGGAGACAATACTAGGCGCCTCTTCACTCACATGCTTTCTATCAATCCCTGGGACTTCTGTTCTCACCAGATGAAAATGGGGTGTCAGAAATAAAAACAGTATCTGAAGAATGTTTTGCATTGATTCATTAACCACCAGCTATTTCTCGCCAGTCATAATGTGCTAAATGGATCTTCATTTCCACCTTCCTATTGCACATGGACTTCTCTGAAATCATCCCTTAAATTGGCGGAACTAAGAAAGGTAGATTCTCTGTGCTTTACTTATTTTCTTTTTGAAGTGAGAGTTTTCAGGTTGCCTGGAGGCCTCAGTGAGGGAATTTGAAGCTCTTTAGAGGCCAAAGCAATGAAAAGATTATGAATGATACTGCCCCCAGGCTCTGCAACACACGATTCAAAATAAGAGCAATTATAGATTGTCAAACCAAAAGGAGCCCAATACAGTTCTGAATTTTTCAATGATGACCTTGGGTATTAATTCTGAAATGTCAGAAACCTAATGCTCTATTTAAAATGCATTTCATAGGTAGCTCTGATTACAATTCCTCTGTGTCTGCCTTGTCTGTGCATGGGGGTCAGATCTGGCCTCTAGGACAATGTACTCTAGACTAAATACAATCTCCTTACTCAAGTTAAGCTAGGATTCTTTTGGTGTTTTCTTTTCATTCTCCTGATATAAGCATCTTTGTGACTGCCCTCATCAGACATCTCCTGGGCACACTAAAGCACAGTGCTGGAAGGGAGGCTGCAGCCGGGAAGAAGCCAGACCTCACACTTAACTCCACCTAGATTATAGGAAGAGCGAGGAATACATCATTCTTACTCCAAGGCTGAACAAATGCTTTAACAAGGAGATGAAATCAAGCTGAGCCTTAAGGAAATGTAGGAGTCTAGAAATGCAGAAAGAGGAAAAAGGGGGGAATGTATATATACACACACATATATATATATATATATATATATTCAGCAATATATCTGGTCCCTTACACTTCACTATGACCCACCCTGCTGCCCTGTCCTTTGGTACTGGAGTTTCTGGGAACATTTCTCACCTTCTAACACATGTGGCTCTACTATTATTGTCTGAACTTGGGTGGAGAAGAACTCCTCCCACTGCGCCAGATCTACCTTTTATGTATCATCTGGGGCTCTGCTCCCTCTCCTATGTGCATCTTTGTCAGTAAGGCTGGTCTAAGAGAAATGAATTCATCACTTAGTCCCAGGAAGAAAGATGTCCAGCAGATATCTGTTAAGCCAACTGTAAATAAACGCTTGGGTGAATGAACACAGCTGCAAGAGAACTAAGACAAATAGAAGTTACAAGATTTGGGAGAAGGATTTGAATGGCCTTGAATGACTAGAAAAAGGTGTTTGCAAACCTGGGCAGTACTAGAACGAAAGTTCTTTTCTCTTGTCAAGGGAAGCTGCCCCTAAGCTTGCTTTGTTCTATATCGAATCCATTACTGAAAAACTACTAGCTTACGAAGAAAGCAGAGCCAAGTACCCTTGCATTAAAAGCCCAGCTATCATATTATTATCATCATCTTTCTTTTTAAAATTAAAGTGCTCAATCTTCACGTGCATCTATTACCTGCCACTTACACAGAGACCTGAGAGATACTCTAGGACCTATTAGAACAGACAAAGAGATAAAATCAGTTCTGCTTATTAAGCTAAAAACCTGAGCCTGTTCCAACCCTTCCAATGACCTCTCTCCTGGCCTAAGATGCAGGCGGCCGGGAAACTCGAAATGGTTAAGTGTATACTTTAGCCTCTCACTCTCTTTCAGTGGGCTGCCTGTTTGGGAGCTGCGGTGGTATGATGGATGTGTCTGTCTCCATAGTGAAGTGATTAATAGGCATCTGTGTAGAGCGGACCCGGTGACCACAAAGACAACAAAGCTTTTCTGTGTCCTTTAGAGAAATATGCAAAGGCGAAAAGGAGGATGGACATTTCCTCCATCACTGAGCCAGAGGGGGTTTGTGTTGGGTCTGAGAACTAAGGAGAATGGCAACCCCCCAAAAAAAGCCCCAGAGTCAAATCCCCTAAAAATAGACTCTCGCATTCGGCTTTATAGTAAGACAAGCCTGCAATTTCCTTGAAATCCTCATAACAACTTGAGTGAATAGAATCTAACAACCCAATTTTTCTTGTTTGAAAATCTTATTGCAACAAACTGCCAGGCCCAGAGCCCTCCAAGGCAATAGGAATGAATGGAGCAACCAAGAGCCAGCACCACCAGGGCAAACCACACAGAGCCCACTGTAATCCCCACGAAGAGAAAAAAGCAAGCAGCAGGAAAGCCTCAACTACAGACAATCTTTCCTCAGGGCCACACCCCAACCCATATGAGTGACCCCACTGACAATGAAATGAGAGCTTTCTGTGGTTATCTTGGCAGGAAACAGTGTTCTTCTTGTCTTGGGACCTAACATTAACCAGATGATTTGGAATAGGCTAAAAATGCCAGCAGCCCTGGAAATGGGCTCACAACTTATAATTCAAACTTTCCTTCTTATTTCACTTTTTTTTTTTCCTGGAATGATATAGATTGGGAGGAGTTGTAGTCCTCGAGATGTCTGAAGTCAGTGGCTCACCATGGCTGAAGATGGGCGGCCTCCTACCCTGGCTAGTCAGTAACTCCAGTTTAGGCCTCACACATTGAAATGATGCTTGCTGCGGCTGACTGCAGCTGATGCCTCTGCCAGTTCTATTGCCTCTTTCTGGTTGGGATGCCTTCATGGCAAGAGAAAGGACAGCAAGCGTGAAACCCATTTAGCTTCATTTTTTATTTAGAATGCTGCCTTCCTTTGCCCCTGTGCTCAGTTCACGCATTCTCTGCTGCTCTGCTGGTTTAGACGTGACCTTGACAGTGGAGCTGAGCATTTAGACAATAGACTAGTGTCTCTGTTGGATCCAGAGTCACAGTAAAATAATTTTTAAAGCTCTGCCTTGGAATGTTAGTCGGTGGGTCCATGCTTTGGAATGATTATTGTTTCTATAAGTTTGGAGATTATTTTAGATTTAAAAAGTTTGTGCACAGAATTAACATTATTATTGTGTGTGTGCATGGATATGTATATACACATTCATCCTGGTGTCAGTGGAGGGTAAAGGCATCAGATTCCCACCTACACCTAGAGTTATGGGTAGTTTAAAGCTGGTTGATGTGGGTGTTTGGAACTGGACTTGGCCTCTGAAGTACTGTATGTACTCCTAACAACTGAGCCATCTCTTCAACCCCACTTGCACAATTTTCCAGGCTTATTTTTCTGGCTTAAGGTTTTCTTTCTAAGTAAGATTATGATCTTCAACATTCATATGATCCTTGAAATCAGACCAACTGTCTCATTCTGTCTTTGTCCTTTGTCTCACTATGGAGGCATCAAACTATGAAGTGGAAAACTGAGTCTTCTTATAAAATTGGAAAACTCAGACAATGCTTTGTCAGCCCCAGAAACATTGGCTATAAAATGAGAGTTTATTGGAAGGATGGAATGGGTTAAGCCCATGAACACATGAAGAGCAGTTGGCCTGTTCAGGAAACATGCAACAGCAGTATTTCTAGAATTTAAGGTGAATTGCCTACCTTGAACAGGATACATGATAGACTACTGCAAAGTGTACTTTGGTATAACTCAACTATTTTAGTTAAGAGTGGAGAAATAAAGATTATAACGTACAGTCTCGAATCTTTATAAATGAGCTGCAAAGATACTCCATCAGCAACTTGAACAGTGGGATGAGTCAGTGCCACCCAACATCAGCATCATGTTAAATTTATTAAAAACACAACTGTCATGTCCAGCCTAAACCCTCCTCCTTATCAGATCTCAACTGGATCTGACCCTGGTAATTCATGAACTCACTAACATTTTTGAACCCTGCCTTAAATGTCATCAGCAATGTTTTAGAAAACAAAACAAAACAAAAAAAAAACAAAACAAAACAAAACAAAAAAAAAACCAAAACTACAGTATTTAGCTCTGAAGCCCTATCTCAGACACAACTGAGGCAATGGATAATCAGATTTCCAAAAATGTTTTATGGGAAACATAAGAAGTAAATCAATCAAGTATGCCTTGGTGTTTAAAGCACCAATCCTGAGGCTGTGTGTGAATTCTTTACTCTGATTAACACTAATACGTTGACAAAAAAAAAAACAAAAAAAAAAAAAACCAAAAACAAGAGTAACACTATTTCATTCAAAAACCAAATCTATCATATTTTCTGCACAAATTTCTCTCTTCTTAAAGATTTGCTTTTATTATTTTTGCCAATGTGTATGTATGTCTGCATGGGAGGGAGGATATGCATGTAAATACCTGACAAAGATATTACACATGCTCTTAAAGATTATGCCACTATACTCGTAACACCAATAAGAACACCCCAATTTGTTAGTCCCATGGTTCGTGGGGAAATGCCCATGGCCTCTAGTGGCCCTAACATGAAAATAGGATGTTCTTATCTCTGTCACAGGGGCCACTGATTATTGATTGGAATTATATAATTCAGAAGTGGTCCAGATTGGAACAGCCCAGAAATGCCTGAATCTCAGAGGCAGAAGAGGCAGAATACCTCCTTGAATTAACCACATCTAACAGAACCCCCAGTCAGTTCCTTAACTCCATTCATGCTGAAAATTGCTCATGGCATGGATAAAAAAATCCTTTCCACTATCTTTATATGACTAGACATAAGAAAAGGAACCCAGGAAGGTTCTCTCTCTTTATATTTTCTCAACTGAAAGGAAGAACCTGAGTTCATGTTTCATTCCAAAGTTAAGGTATTGCTTTATGATACGCAAAATGCCCACAATGGCAGCACACTCAATGAAACCTCATCCTCCATGTCTGTAAGGGCAAACTGAATCTTAAAACCCATAGAAATACATGACATTTTAAGTTACATTAGATTTCTGTTGTGTGCTTTTAAATCACAGAGTGCACAGCCAATCAGCACTTGGGGTGTATTTATTACCCTAACAAATGTCAGATGATTGTGTCCAGTGTTATCTATTATTTATGAATAACAAGAGGCTAGTGGACTGCAAATGACACACTTTAATATGTCTAAAAGGTTAGGCATAATACAGTTTACAACTCTATAAATTTCTTGACACCAATTTTCCCTTTGAATAAGGCATTGTCAGTGGCTGCCCATATGGAACTTCTATTATTTCTACACTATTCATAATAACTGCCACTGACTCCAGGGAAGTCATGGTAGATGCATGTTTGAAAAGAAATACATCCTTGCAAAATATGAACTTTAAAACTAACCAGGGCTGGAGAATTCCAATTATTCCATTAAAAATGAACCACTTCACACTGATAGCTCCCAAGCTACAGACATATATGAAATTAAGAAATAGTAATTGAAGATGACAAACCTTCACATTGTCTGTAATGGGCTTTCGGACACTGATGAAGACTCCATCTAACATGTGCCCAGCATATTTGAGTATACACAACTAGGTTTCGGTAGTTTGCTTCAGGGTCTTGCTGAGATTTAAAGTGCTAAAAAGATGTCTGATAAAATTTGCAGGGCTACTTATTCACAGTCCATGCAGCACTATGTGCTCTTTGGAAGATGTTGCTTATGACTTTGAACATACTGTATCTCCCTGGTACCAACAAGAGAGCACACCTTTTCATGTCTTCTCTCTGGGGCAATGGGGTTTATTATATAGGCAAGCCCTACAGATTCTGAGGCCATTCTCATGTGTACTATCAGGCAAAGAGAAGCTATCCTTAGGAAATTACTCATTTGACTTGGTCTTCTGTAGACCAGTCTGCCTACAGAACAGAGGCTGGAAAGCAAGCTGTCTCCAGCATCTTAAATCTAACAAACTACCCAAAAACTAGGCTCTGAGAGAAAGCTAGTATTGCTTTTCTCTTCTTACACAGGACCCAAACCCTAAATTGACTCTTCACAATTTCATTATGAAGACACAGCGGAATCTTGGGGAACAGAGTGCACTGATTCAATTAAAGAGTCAGTGTGTAACTGCTCCAGATGTTCTGTTAATAAGATCATGCCTAGCCTAGTCCCAGGAGTCCCTGAAAGTTCCATTAAGCTGTCAGAAAACTTTGTCATTGTGTGTGTTTTTGTACAAAAGATGGGAGAGAGTGGAAAAAAACAAAAGGAGAGAGTGAGGGACGCAGGGACGGGTGGGTAAAGTGTCATGTCAGGAATGATAGGGCCTGAGAATACAGACACAGAAAAAGGCAAAGAGAACAGCTGGACGGAGAATTTATTTTCTTTAATATGCTGTAGTTCAAGATGCTATTTTAAAAGTAAAAGTTTAAACCTTTCTAATCCTAATTTAAGACCTTCATTTTGGAAGAAAATTGAAAGGTATGTGGAAAGAGGACTTAGTGGGTGTCTCTAGAAGATTCCAATATTGGTGTACTGATTCAGGCAGGCAGGGAGATGAAATAGCTTTTGCATGGCTGACATTTAACTTTTTTTTTTTCCTTCTCTACCCTTTCCACAATAATCTCATCAAGACTTTGGATGAATTCAGCTGGTTGTCAAGAGAATAGGAAATTAATTAGATCAGATCGACATCCTTGCCTGCATACCCAAAGGAACAATTGCACTGTCTGCCTGGGATTCTCAGCCTGAGCCTCCTCCCTGACAAATGCACCCAGGAAGACCCCATATCCTTGACCCCAAGGCTCACACGAAAACTGTACACAGTTCCATTTTCCTAGGTCTTTCCCAAAGAAGGTCAGTGATCACAAGTAGATTCTTTTTCTGGAAGGTGAGACAAATAATACTCTAAAGCTAAAGCTAGCCCATTAGATTATATTTCACTTTTTTCTTAGCCTCTCTTGACTTCAAGTTCTGTCATGGCTGAAACATATTACACATCACATACTCCAGTGCCTAACAAAAGGGACAGAGAATCCGTAGTTTGGAGTTCAGTTTGTCCATGGCTTTACCTGGGATTAAGAGTGTACTTTGGTTGGAAGGGCTACCAGACTAAGAAAACTCTGG
Organism: Sigmodon hispidus; assembly: GCA_004025045.1. NCBI lineage: Eukaryota > Metazoa > Chordata > Mammalia > Rodentia > Cricetidae > Sigmodon > Sigmodon hispidus. Next base: position 151,992 of record PVIH01000739.1, on the reverse strand, counting down.
AAACAGAAAAAACAGAGCAGAGATTCCAGGAGATGCAGAACAAAGAAGGTGTAATGCTGCTGAGAAAGGGCACTGAGCCAAATGACTGAACAAGATACAAATCCTGTGTTACTTTAAGAGTAAATAGATAGCAAGTTATATGACTGGGTCCTAGGTCAATTAGCATAAAATAAATAGAAGCTCCTGTGTGTTACTTTGGAACTGCTGGTCCATATCTTGGGGCTAGTTTGGGTCTGAAACTTTTTACTATGGTCTGTTGTTTCTGATTTTTTCATGTTTTCACAAACCCCTTGATATTTGTTGATATGCAGCTTGGCTTGAATGTCAGGAGTGATTCAGTGATACATTTAAAAATATGACCCTCATGTGTCTGCCTCCTGAGTTCAAGTGCAAATGTAGATTTTGGACTCATAATTTTGCTGTTTGTCAACACAATTTACAATGTTGACATGCTCGAGAATATAAGAATTATTAAATATTATGTTGGAATTCAAAAAAAGAGTGAACTTTGACAAGGAGCATCTACCAGGAAAATGTCAGCGGAGAGCAGTAACAGATATGTTACAACCAAAATTGGCACAAAAATCCCTCCCCCAAACTCATAGAATACATGTAATCCAGAGTGCATATGATCAAACAAGCAGGCTGGGATAAATATCATTAACTAATTACCTTTGGCTTTTCTTTCCTTCCTTTCCATGGGGCTCTGTATTCTGCCCTCTTCTGTACTGCCCCCACTGTCTACCGAAAAAGCTAAGAAACCTTAGCATGATATTTTGGGCACCAGGCTCTTATTTTGATCTATGTTCACATGCCAGCCCTTCTACCCTTGATCACTTCAGGGATCCCACATGACAATCCTCTTAGTGACTCTCCCAAGACCTGTTCATTCAATTTGTTCTCCTTGCAATCTCCTGTTACTGACACCCAACATTTTCTCTATTGCTTTTCAAGGCCTTTCTCTAGTCTACCTACTTGGATTCAGCCACGGCCTGTTTTTACTCCAGCAGTGCTAGCTTCCTGTCCAGTCCTTGACTTCTCTAGCATGGCCTTTCTTCTGTTCTGCAAGAAGCTAACTAACTGGAAGCTGCTTCTACGCAGGTTCCTATCAAAATTTGTAATTGTGTTGGACAGTGGTGGTGGATACCTTTAATCCTAGCACTCAGGAGGCACATGCAGGTGGATCTCTGAGTTCGGAGACAGCAGTCTACAGAGAGAGTTTCAGGACAGCCAGCGTATACACAGAAACCCTTTTTTGAAAAAAACAAAAAATAAAACAAAATCTCTATCTTCTTTAACATCCAATACGAGACTTACAGTTTATACATGGATGTTTGCTGAATGAATAAAGAAATGAAGAATTGCTTTTATATTTTTTGTTTGTGTGTTTGTTTTTGATGTGTGTGTGAGCTTGGGTATCATTTTTCAGGATGCCACCCCTATTTTGTCTCTCTGTGTTTTGTGAACAGGTATAAACCCATGTGTCCAGTGCTAGGATTGACAGTTATAAAAATGATATTAAATCTTTATGGGGCAGACACAGTGCAACTACTAGCATTTTAAGAGTTATCTTTTCCTTATGATCAGTAACTTGTGTACCATTTCCCCACGAACAGTACAGGATGCCTTCGCCCAATCCCGCTCTCTCAGCTGTCTTGTCTCGGACCATGCATGTTTTATGTTGCTGTTTTGCACTTTCAGATTACTCAGTGGAGGTAAAGGCTGCTTGTTCCTCCCTCCACTGGACCCTCAAGACAGCAGCCTGTTTTTCTAGAAGTTTCCTGGAGAACAGTCATGCTCCATGATCACATTGGAAGATGACTATGGTGTTAAGTAAAAACTGTACAGTCAGTATGGTTGGGGTTTAAACTTTTTAGAGGAAAGCTCCAGCTACTCAAGAAGTCAGTCTTTGCAACATCTTAGCTAGAAATCCTGTATCTGACACTCCCATTTGCCTCTCTTTGCCGGTTTATTACTGCTATGATACTGGCACGGAAGGAAAATGGGCCGGGTCACAGCATCCATCAGAGTGCCACACCCTTGCTGTTTGCAGCCAGGGCCTCTGGCTGTTCCCAAAGTTACTGTGTATGTGTTGATCTGGCTCATAGAGGCTGTGCTGATCACATAGGCATTTTTCCCTTTCTTTTCTGTTTGTGCATCCTATGTCTGGCAGCTGGATGTGCCTTAGACAGCAAGTGAGTGTGTCTGTCTCACTCAGTTGGCCCGGAGGACATTTCAATGGCATCCAGAATTGCACTTCAGAATCAGTGATTAATTTTTTCTAAGACACCCCAGAAAACATTTTTTGTTACAGTGTTACAGAAGAAAGAGCACAAACATCTGGCTTAAGTCAAGAAAGGAGCTGTTTTTCTTCACATATTACTATCAAGAGGAATAACATTTTCTGCACATAAAACCACTTACATATAATCTGATAAGCAGTGAGATTTTTTTTTTCTACTTGAGAGAACTGGCATGCTTAAAAATACCAAATAGGTGGATTTTAAGCATTGGAGAGCATTATAACTATAATTGGACTTGTGCTCTGTGGTTCAGTGTACTTGACCCCAGTTGCTGAGTCCTTAGTACAGAGGGTTGGGTTCTGTAGGTCTGAGACTCACAGAGTGAGTGGAAGGAAGAAGAGGAAGAAGAGGAAGAAGGGTTGTGTATGTATTTTCAGGATAGGGGGAGAGGTGTCAGCCCTGAAGATGCAGAGGTGCTGGAGGTAGACTTTCCCTCAGGTCATAGTGTGGTTAAAAACTAGCTGCCTTCTATTCATGGCTGATGGAGAGAAAATATGACAGGTGCCTATAGGGCTACAGAGGCAAATTTCTTTATAGTCTAAATCCATTTGTCTCTAAATTTATACTTGACTAAAGTTGTCTTCCCCTAACTTCAAAGCTTGGTTGCTGGGACAAAAATGAGAAGAACATGAGAGTTGTTGATTTCAACACTGACCCTTGTTCACTTGACCTTGAAGTACCAGCTATCCCAGGGCTTGGGAGTCATCAAATCTCCTCCGAGCACCAAGGGCAGTGTTCTTGGTAGTAGTTTCATCCTCGTTGGACTCTTTCAGTTCCTCTAGGCCAGCATCGCCCAAACTTTAATAAGTCAGCTCTAGCCACACCAACAAGTCTCACTATGTGAATTACTTCATATGGCCTCTACTATTACCCCTTTCTTAATTAACTTTAACCATGTTTTTCACATGGAGAACTTACATCACTGTATACACACACACACACACACACACATATATATGTATATATATACATATATATATATAAAATGACTGCACTTTTCATGGACAGAAAGTCAATTTAAAATATTAACACTATTTATCCCAATTAACTGGGTCCAGCTGCAAGATAAAACTCCATTCCAAAGCCTGTTTGCTTGCTCCTGGCTGGATGGGGACACCAACAAGTTTAAGAAATATTGATGACAAAGTGCCAAGTGGAGGCTATTCCCTGACATAATTAAGAAAAGGGGGAGGCACAAATTCCCTCCAAAACACTTGCTATTCCCAAAAGCCATCATGTCCCTGGGTCACTTAAACCATCCCCATTCCATGTAAGGTGCTACACATCCCCACTTGGAAGCAATACTGTCAGAGGTTATGGTACGTTAAGAATATATGCAATTGGCAGAGGGTTATTGAAAGATTCTAATTCATATAGCTACATTCAGGACTGGCATAAAAACACGGGCAGTCCACTCATCCTCCTCAGTAGATGTCACAAGTCTTAGTGGAAGCTATTTCCCAAACTAATTACACATTGATGAAACTACTGTCTACAGTTACTATTCATTTTATTTCAATGTAAATGCTGCTTGTTCTTCTTCTTGTCTACAGTGGCCATCACTTTTTGACTAAGCGTGGCCCGGTGATAGCATCTCACTCTATCAATTTCCTGAAATGGATAAGCGCGCAGTGATTTTGACATTCCTCACCAACCAAGAACATCTCCTTTACTATTTACCATTCCGTCTGCTTACAGAAGACTCGTGGAAGCAGCATACTGAAGGGAGGGGTTTTTCTCCCACTCATGAGTTCACTCGCGTATACCAACAGCAGGCTTTGGGTTGACATTTTATATTTGTGACACTCTGTAGAAGTGGCAACTTTGCACCTGCCCAACTAACTGCCTGCTGTATCTTCAAGCACTCTTGGGCATTGGTTTTATACCACATCTAATTTCAGTAAGAGAATGGGGATACAACAGTGGCCATACTCTCTTCAAGCTTGTCTTAGCTTAAAAAAAGAAAGCTCTCTTACTTTTTTTGCTGTGGGGAGGCATTATGGAGAGTAAGCCAGACCTAAAAATAAACTGGGTTCTCTCTTTTATTTATATGTAATTAGAGCCCCTTTGTAACTACCCATTACCACCTCAATGGTTATTGGATGAATACATAATATATATTTTTAGATGTGGCAAAAACCAAGAAGTAGTCGGGCTGCATCTAATTTATCAAGTTGATGATTAAAAGGCTGGCCTGAGAGGCTCCAGATATCTTGGGACCCACAGATAAAACATCAGTTGGCTGTGGTTTTTTTTTTTTTTTTTTTTAACTAATGAATCCAGGACTTGGAAACTATCAGGCATTTTTAAAGCAGCAAGGCAGGAGACATTAGACAAGGCCAGCAGGGTAATGAAGAACAAGGCCAGTTACTGAGAGAGAAAATTACTTCATTTTCTATGATAATGCTTCTTTGTGCCTCGCAGGTTTCCTCTTGCACTTTGTGACAGGGTGATGGTATATCCACATGGCTTTCGAATTCTACTCACGGTATAGAAGGAAAGAGCCTTGGAACATTCCTGGGGGGGGAGGGGCTTGGGTCTGCTATTTTGAAAGGGGAGGCTAAGAGCAATGGTAGCAGAAGGGGGTTAGACTGCAAGGTGAGGACAGTGCTGTGACAAAGGAGCGGGATGCATGAGGTTAAACCAAGACCAAAGACATGACAAGAAAAAGAAAGGAAAAAGCAGCAAACATACTCTGGAAATGTGTTTTGGAGGGTGGCGTGAATAAAGGGTGGGCCTGATCCAGGGTAGTCAGTGGCTATACAGAACTAAGCCAGAGGGCCCACACTGCTCACTGATGCTTTTTCACTGATGCAAATAGAAAGGCATTGGGCACTTGTCTCCTGCTCAGATGCTGATCAGTGGACATAGTTTTCTGCTTAGTGGAGAAATGTGAAACATCCTAGAAACAGTTCCAGAGTATCTTTGGCTCCCAAAGAGGGAGCACACATGTGTCACATTCCCATGAGACAACTGGCCTAGTGAAAAGAACACCTGTAGAGGAGACCCTCAGGAAACCCAGACAAATCCAGCATCCGCTGAAGGATGCTGGAGACAAGGATGCGGTGCCATTAAAGCAATAACATGAGGAGATGAAAGGAAGCCAGGAGACCACAGGTTGGGTCAGGTGGAGGGACATCATAGTGAGTCAGAAAAGAAACAGGACTTTTCCAACAGAGTAACATCATCACCGAGTCATACCACACAGTGCTTGGCAAAACAGAACGAAAGTCGGAAACAAATCATGAACAGCAAACGGAATGATCAGTCAGAGAAAAGAGGAATTAAAAACAAAATCATAAAAATCATGGTAACAGGGAACATTAAGCTCTATCATTTTCGATTTTTTGCATAACGACTCATTGGCATTGCCCCATCAATCACAGACAGCAGTTGTCCAAAATCAAAACTCGAATTTGATGAGGCAAGGCAAGGAAGGAGGTTGATCAGAGCACAAGAACAGCAACCATGTTACACACCCATGCAACCTCTGCCACCATTGCCTGACACTATGCAGACTGCTTCCAGCCTCGTCAGCCTTCATAGCAAGACTTGGGAAAGTGAATAATGCCGAATTTTAAAACAATCTGTCAAAGCGCTAATTGGACTCCTTTCGAGACTCCATTCCTTAGGGGAGCTGACGGATGGAGAACAGCCATGCTGCCCTTCTCAGCGAAGAGCAGAGAAAATGACTGCAACCCATGCCTGCCTACAAAGACTTTTTTCTCCCCAGAAAAGTGTAGCAGGCAAAAACAAAGTTTTTTTTTTTCCCCCTAACTAAGTTGTCTCTACTTGAGAATACAGTCAGAGATGACATATCTGAGGTCTGAAGCCACACACAAATAATGGCACATGCTGGGACTTGTGGCCTGTCAGGCAGTTCCTCTTTGCTGAATACTTTCTTAGGCTGGTAAGGACATATCCCTCTAACTTAAAGAGGCCAGTGAGACAAAACCAGCTTTGTTCTTCTTTAAATAGATTTGGAACGGGACATATGAAGAAACAGAAGTCTATAGAAGAAGAATAAAATCAGCAAGGAGGATGAGCAGAGCAGGATAAAAGGGCCATCTTTATACCATTTAGGCTCAGGAACTAGGGCAAAGAGGACATGGTGCTTACAGGACAAAACAGATTTTGAAAAATATATGAAGAATTATCATGGGAGTCAGTCCAGAAAGAAGCCCATCCAATGGGAAAAAATATAAAATGCCAAAACGCCAGGAGAAGGCACGACACAGATTGTCATCTGATGGTCCCCATGGATGCCTGACCCTCAAAACTCCAACCTCAACTTGGATGGAACTCTTGAAAACATATAGAAGCCAACAGTTCTGGATTGGGGGGATGGCTCAGCAACATAACCGGGCCTTTGAGCTTGGATTTACAAGACTGTTTTAAGGATAAGTAAAGGCCTCTCTGATCGCAGCTGCAGCTGAAGGAGGGATGCATTACTAGAAGCAGGGAACAGCTAGGAAAGACATGACATTTCCTGTCTGGAGGCCAGCACAGAAAGCAAAAGAGAATTTAGGACAGTTCACAGTAGAGTCCCTTTCATTTAGAGAAGCTTCCTTTCCATTGCAGATGCATAGCAATTTGCTTGATTAAATAAGATATTTTTGTTTCAGCTCTTGTCCTCCAAGGGGATTACAGTAGTATGAGGACCACAGGCCTATTCAGATTCAGCACCATGAGAGAGGGTAATGCTAACAGGGAGGAGAAAACTCTGTGGTCATTCCTCAAAGACTAGCAGGCTTTTCTACCCATGGCTTGCATTGCCAAAGCCTACACAGCATTCCGATCCATTATAATGGGGAAAGAAAGTCTAAAAACTCATGGCATCAGGAGTGGGCAAGGATCTGAGGAGTAAGCATCCTCTCTGGACCAGCCTATGCCTCTTCTGAAGAGAGGAAGGCCAGAAGGATGTGCTATTTGTTAGGTGTGGTTTCTCCTGGGTCAACTGCAGATCGAGCCTGCCTCAAAAGATGGGTTGCAGTCTTTTCTGAGAGACTTTCAATCAAGGTGCACAGGAGGTTCCAATGCTACTAGGACTCAGCTGGAAGCAGGTACACAGTCCTCCGCTTTGCCCCACCCCTCTCTCCCCAGAGGAAGAGGCACTTCCAAGGCCTTACCCTTCTTGTCCTGGTGGTTATGTGAGGATACTGCCCCCAAAGGGTCTGTGCTGCCGGGGGCCTCCAGCAGGTCGTTCCAGTTCGGCATGCCTCCCCTAGACTCATAGCCCTCTCGGGACGCCGAATCTGATGCGGTGGTGCTGGGCAAGAGGGAACTGGAGTGCCCTGTTTTCATCACAAATACAGTTAGGGAAAAACATCACTGCACACTGCATCCCTTTGCTCAGAGGCCAGGACACCCATGATGACCTTGAGACTGAGGGTATGCCTTTGCAATGACAAGGCTTGCTGGTAGGGGGTGGATTGTCCTGTGCTAGACCGAAGATCCTCTGAACTTGCAGTTGAAAGACAAGAGGCCAGAGACGGCTAGGTGAGTGGTGGGAATAACTCACCCTGTCCTTTGCCACACCATAGGGACAGTGACCCCTCCCAGCTTTAGGAAATTGCACAGCACAATAATGAACATGTCACAGTACCTGATCAATCTATAGATGCTCAAGAAATACTAACTTCCTTCACTACAACACTTCCCGTGACAGCATGAAGACGCTCCAGGAACATGGTTTCTGACTATTGGGGCACAGTGAATGATCTCTCCCATCACAAATAACTCAGTCTATCTCAAGCCCTTCCATCAAGGCCACACAGTGTGTCTAGTGTTCAGTTTCAGCTCAGCCTCATGGGCATTCCTCACTCTGGGAGATGTTCTCTCTCCCAAGGGATCCGTTCCCATCTCTTTGGCATGGAATCCCTCTCTGCTACCTGTCATTACAGACACACCTTCTTTCTATGTCTAAAGCTGGTTTCTGAGTTTTACAACTCAGATTTATGAGATGCTGTTTTTGTGGCCTCATTAACTGACTAGGTTAAACTAGAAAAAGGTAGATTTCAATCTCAGATGTGGCCCAGCATAGGATAATGCCAGAAAACAGATAAGTCTGGGAGGTATGGCAGATACCCTAGACATTTCCCTGTGAGCATTTAGAAGCTCGCTCTCCATCATGCCAGAAGATTAAATGCAGATTGTATTGGATCCTTTCATCTTGGCTGTCAAAATGATTTAAGGAAGCCTGATTAGCAGTCTTCTCTTGTAGAAATAAAATACAGCCTCTCTGTGACTTTTGAGAAAATTATTAAACCATCTTGCCTAATGTAACAGCATGAACACTTAAGATCTCTGAGTGTTATAGCTCATGTTTGTAATCCCAACACTTGGGAGGCTGAGGCAGGAGATTTGCTCTGAGCTTGAGGCCAGTCAAGGCTATATAGAATATTTTCCAGGTAAGCCTGGGGGAAAAAAAAAAAACAAAGCTAGCTATTGTATGTGTGTAGTCAGTGTCTTTGACACAAAGGAGAATAGACTCAGAGTAATTCTAAAAATTCAAGCCTCAGGATATGATCACCTTGTACATGGTAAATAAAATACTGGCCACCAAAAAGAAAGGCTCTATTGATAAACACACCTCATCTCTTTCTATTCTTTTAAGATCTGCAGTTATCATTAAAAGTTGGTGCCCCAGGAGACTTTAAGATTACAAAATTAAAACAATTTATTTTAAAAACAGCATTGCTCGTGCACTTCCGCAGCCAGGGATAAGTAAGCCGAGAGAAGAGGGTCGTGTAAGCAATGATGATTTCTCTGGGGCCACCACACCTAAATGCCACCACAAAGTCTCAAGAACATTGAGGAAGTCTCTCTCAGTGTAGAACCTGGGTGCTTCCCACACAGCTCCCAACATCTGTTTTGTTGAAAATAGTCTGTTTCTCAGCCCACTGCTAAAAATATGCTCATTTAAGACTCAAGGAATGTTTGATTTTGTAGACATTGCATTTCTGAGTTCTGCATCACAGCTAATGCTGATAAGAGAACAGGATGGAGAAAAACCAGCCTGAGAAATGGAAAAATGAATTTTCTTCCTATTCACATTGAAGTTTAAAACATGTTTATTTCCATGCCTTGATGAATTTGAGACTACATAAGGGAAAAATATTGGCCTGCCTAAAATACAACTCAGCACCCAACATAAGAAAATAAATTGAGATAGCTTTGTAGGAAGAAAGGGAGGTAGTGGTATGGGGGGTACCTTTCAAGTAGCAAGAATTTCTTCTACCTGAATGATAGGCGTTTTGAGCACTTCCAATTTAACTGTGTTCAAGGGGCAATTTTATGGTAATACCATAAGTATGGTTTAGTGAGAACATTTCTTAATATGGTAATCTAGGGGTAATATATGCCTAAGGGACACATTTTCTGTAGAAAGATTTCCTGGACCATATGCTACAGATGCATGGAAGACTCACTGGTGATGGGAAGCTATGGCTACGAGAGAAAATTAATGTGGACCAGATGGTGGTTAGGTAGGAAAATGCTTTACACAAATGTGAGAAATCAGCCTCTTCGTAGCTCTGAAGTGTTAGTCTAATACACACCACATCTCAATTTTCTGTATGTAAATCTAGAGAAACTATGCATCTGATTTACTCAAAAAAAAAAAAAAAAAAAAGCTTTACAATCTTTTAAACTTGTGCTTAAGGACTGAAAGCATAAGCTCGTGATGAATTAAACAGAGAGCAAGTACTTGAGCCTCAAAAAGTTTAGAGCCACCAGGTGAGAGAATGGAAAACGGCAGCCTCTGTGAGCAAGCAAGGTGAATATTCCTATAATTCTCCATGCTTCAATACAGCTGCTAGGAAATCATGGACATTCCTTCTCACCACTTGATTTTTATAGGTGATAAATTTGGTACACATTGTGTATGAGACTTTGTTAACCAAAATGACTTGTGGCTATGGTATTGCATGACAAATGATCTGCTATCATCATGCAATCCAATAGGAGAGCTCACATTTAACCAATGGGACAGAACGTATGCTCTGATAGTCTTCAAAGATACACTCATGCATCATGTTGTTTCTCTACATCTACAAGTCACTGTGATTCCAGAGGTTAGAGACGCTTAACACTACTCTAACTGTTAACAATGACTGTAGCCAATTAGAAATTAAGGAGACACTAATTCATTACAGAGAGGAAGAGAGCGAGAGAGAGAATAGTCAGGACCCAATTCACTAAAAGGGGTTCTTGCGTTATGTGACTGGTGTTGCCTACAGCTTTAGCAAATAGAAAGCTTGCAAAGTGTACTAAAATGATCCCTTTACCTGAGAAAGATATTCCATTTTTGTGGTTTGTTCTATGGGCCTAAATTAGCCAGGAAGAGCATACAGAAGACAGATCCACTAACAGTGTAGGTGAATCCCGGACTGTCTTCCTTATCTGTATTCATGCCCATAAAGATAGCTGCACCTACTCCATTGACTGGCACATAGTAGGAACTCAACAAATTATTCGTTTGGGAAATTAATTAAATATTTTCTTAGTTAATGTCAAGATAGCCATCAATTATGAGACTATATAAATATTGTCTACAGCATCATTCTTTCTTTTTCCTTTAAAAATATATACTATAGCTCCCATCCTTTGAATGCCTGTCTCTATGGCCTCTTGGTTATTACCAGACCTCCTGATGGACCATCCTCATTTTGATGGTCAAACAGTCACCTCACCACTGCATACTCAATAGCTCCTACCTTCAATGGGAAGGATCCTAAGCTAAAAGGAAAGTCCTACTCTTTGGTTTCCTGACAGAAGCTTCAGGTCAAAGACTCACAACAACTGGGAATTGTTCTTTAAAGTTTTAACTTTTCCTGTAGCATATGGAAAAGTTAATAAATTATTGTTCTTTGAGGAGGAAATGAAAGAGCAATTTGCTTTAAAAATTTTGTTGTTGTTGTTCATAAAGAGCATCCCAGAGCTTATTTATTTGTTTGAAGAATTCCCTGAGAGTTAAAACTGGTATTGAACAATTGATGGATGCTAGCAAGGTTTCTGGTTCAATTAATTTCAAGGTATGGATTTTTCAACATTTGCTAAAAATTATTTAGTTATAGGCAATGATGGCAAAGTCGGATGTCACAAAAGAGCAGGTGCTAAGGGGCTTCCTTCCTGAAGTTAAGGTTAAGTAGGTAATATTTGCCTTTTGAGCAATTTTCTCCTAGTCTGTGTGGTTGAATATTCTAACTTGATGAGGATGTCAAAGGTGGAAGGATCCTGTGGACTTTTCTCATCCACCCTGCATCACATTGTGAGGGGGGCCGGAGAAGAGGAGTGTATTGTACAGCTCTGGCTTTTAAGAGAGTCTTGAAAACTTCAATCAGCCTTCTAATATATGCTAATTGGTATCATGGATTGAAAATCTACACAGAGCAATTCAGCACATATGTAGACACCTTTAACTCATCTTTACATCCTAAACCTTGTGTTTTTCCTCTTTTTATCTTTCCCCCCATTTTACCCCACCCTTATTTTTAAAGGCTGTCCCTTAACTATTTATTTGCTGTACATCTCAAAATTACGAATGGCTAAACTCATGGTTCAAATTAAAATGCAAAAGCTCAAATTTTATATCACAGAGATGTTTTCATATCATGTTTTGAAAAGCATATTCAATCATTTAACTTAAGAGACATTAGGGGGTCTATTTTTTAAAAAAGAAAAAAACAGGTGCATTTCAGCTTGTATGTGAAGAAGCAAGAATACTTCCTGAACCTCCCCCAGTGCTTGTGTACATCAGCTTGTGTACGTCAGGTAGAGAACAATGGGAGAAATCCTGTTTGAACATCACTCCCTTGCGACACATTTCCTCATATATATTCTGAAGAAATTTCACTGGAATATATGCTCAAATATGCAAACTCTTTCTGATCTTAAATTTTGTTGATCAATTTTATGCTACATTGAATCTATTTGCCTCATAAGACCCTGGTGTCTGTGCCCTATTTGGGGATCCCCCTGTAGGGGAGGTTATTCTGACATCCAGGATTGGGGAAATGGTTTTGCGGGGCTATAGTTTGAGTTAGAGCCACTGTTCATTTGTCTTGATCTCCTGATACACAAGCATATTCAAGAAAAATAAATTTCTTTTCACTTAATAATATTTCAGGTGTTCTTGCATAATTTTTTAAATTGCCATGTTTCATGTTATAAATATTTAAGATTTGTTCTCCTTCATTGACTGTCCCATATAAGCAAAATAATTTTTTTTTTAAGAATACTGAAATCTAGAAATAAGTTTAGTGAATTGGGGCCCAGAAGTAACAAAGAATCTGGCCTATGATTAGGAATGAAAACTACAAACTACCAAAGGATGAGTAACTTTTTAAGTATTAATATTGGTATGTATATAGATATCAATAAACTGACCATACACTGTGTTGAAAGACATTTCATAATCTGGTAGAGGAGTTGAAATGTCTATAAAAAATGAGGATAAAAATAAATTAAAAAGAAACCTAAGGTTTAAAAATACTCAGGTGAATTAGTGTAATAAATTTCCATGGACATGAAATTATGAGAGTAACATCTTCCTTACCATTCAGAGCCACGAAGGAATCTGAAAGACAAAAGCGGGGAGGCGGTTACTTAACTGCACACTCCTAGTGTGACTTACACAGTGAGTGGGGACGCTAGTGAGGACTGGGCCAATGGGGAAGCATCACACCGGAAACTGCTCTGCCACTTCCTGCTCGTAACGGAAGTGCTCAGTCCAATGTCCTATCAACAAACCTCTTCCACTGGTGACTTTTCCCCAAAGCTACTGCTAATTGGCAGAGAAAACCCAAAGGTTAGCAGAGAAAATGGTCACTGCAATGACTATAGAAGAGTCAGGAAATCATACTCAAAGGGGCATGGCTGTGAATAAAGTAGCCCAATCATATTTGTAAGAAAAAATTTGCTTCATGTTCTATCTAGTTTCATCCTAAGGAATGACCTGAGAGAACTATCCAATCTCATAATCCATAATGTTCTGAACTCATCATCAGTTTAAAATCCAAATGCACAAATTTGGGAAGCCATAGATGTAGGTTTCTTTGCTGATGTCTAGCTCAGATCACTGGTTTACCAAACATTGGTTCTCTATGACATTTCTAAAAGTCCCGCCAAAGTCAGTGCAACAACTGTGAAATAGCCATTGAATCCAGACACATACATAAGTATGTTCTTATTTTGGTGGGAGCATGTAGTGTGGATAAGCCCTCAGGACAGGGGACAGGTAGAGACATAGTCTCACCTTCTGTCCTAACTAGAGACCCAAGAATGCAGTAAAAAGGGAAACATGAGGGAATTAGGCTTTACAGCTGACCCTGGGCGTAAAACTGAATCACTAAATTGGACACATCTTCTTTACATAGACTTCCTCTCTTAGGCTTCTCCGCCTGAGAACATAGACATGTGTAGGTGTTTAAATACACAGCAGTAACCCATCCATCCTCCTCCTTGTATACTTCTTGATTCAAGCCCAATGTATCTTCCTATTTTTCTACTTATACCACCAGATCACAAAAATATTTTCTAAAGCTAACTTAAATACCTGTAACACCCTAATGCCCTCTCCCCCCAATCCAGTCTTTCCAAAGCTGAGTCTGTCCACAGGCACAAGATAATCAAGGTACAGTAACTGAACTTCAAACTATTTTACCGATACAGGTGAATAATCATACATATAGAATAGATGTTTGGTTAATAACACATCTCCTACACCAATTTTGATATGTAAGTATTTCATATGAAGATATGATAAATAAGAATATTAGCATATATTTTACTAATAATCCAAATTATGTACAGTCAAGAACTTGTAGATAAAATTGATAATTGCCCTCTTTATTTATTTATTTGTTCTATATCTCTTGCAAAAGCATATAATAGAAAGTTGAATGATAGCCTAGCCTGAAATTTCAGTACTTATGACTTAAAGACATGGAATATATGATCTTTATTATAGAGTCACATACTATTAATCATTTAGTTTTTCTCTCCTAAGAGCCGTTTTTCAGTGCCACTTTAAATGCAAATTTCATAAAATTCAGCACATGGAACATTTATTTTAGAAAAATCACAAAAAAGGTGACTGTCCTTTAAGAAGCCCACACCCACATTTTCAGATCTATCCTAGCTTCTTCCTGAATGCTTTTTTTCCCCTCTAAACCCTAGTGCTTAGAGAGTGTGTCAAAAACTCTTCATAAATCTCAACTTTGCTATTAAAAGAAGTAACTAATTGAACATAATTTTCCAAAGAGCATAACATTATTTTTTAAATTCACAACAACAAAGCATTTTTAGGAGAATCCTGTTATCTATCAGATCATAAAACAACTAGACAGAGTTCTGAGATCACTTTTAGAAAGTTCTAAATAAAATGTTGCCACTTAATAGTATATGATGTGAATTCTGAGTCTGAGAATGACATTGTAGGTTCATTTCTACAGAGGATGCTTAGAATTGCTTTATGGTCATGGATTATTTAAGTTTGTTTTTGTCTCAAGTGGTTTTATAAACCATATCTATATCTCTACGTATCTATCTATATATGTGTATATAGATATACATAAATTTAATTTTGAAAAATAATTACTTTCATTGGTGAATGTGTTAAAGAACACTAAAACAATCCCACTGAATTAAAAACCGAGAGCACAATGATTATTTGGCTAAAATGCAATCTAATAGCACATTATGAAAAACAACAAAACTGTCCTTTTTGTAATGGAAATACTGACATAACTTATTGCTTTGCTATACTAATTTTCTCTAGAGTAGATTTGTTTGTCAGCATAAGAATAACAAGAGTGGTCACATTTACAGCAATAACCCAGGCAGTGCTGGCTGCCACATACACCATTTCCTTTCTGTTATGTCCAAAGTCAGCTGCATTGAGTTCTACCTGTGGTGTGATGCTCCTAAACCATTCGATAAAAGCATCTTCATTGATAGACATAGCCATAGATTTAAAAACATTACTTACTGTGACAGTCTCCTAGGCCGTCTGTATTGCCACGTTCTATGTCCTGTTCAAAAGCCAGTCTTTTAAAAAAAAAAATGGAAAGGCAAGGAAAGAGAAAAAAAAATAATGCCATGAGTCTTCACTCAAGAATGAGTCTTTCGTTTCATTTAAAAAAAAAAAAAAAAAGGTGACTCATTTGCTAAACTGTGTGGCCAGTGCGTGAAAGAGAGGCTTATACAGATGAGTTTTATGTGAAACGCCAAAGAGAAGCTATGATCACAGTGAGTTCAGATCTTATGCAGGAAGTGAATTAGTGTGTGGGTTATTCCTATTCTTTCCTTACTCTGGTTCCTTGAGCTACTTAACATTTGAAAAGTTTTCATGCCAAAGCTCTCTCTTCATATAAGCAACATGAGGAGAGCAGATTAAAGGGTCCGGTTCTGTGTGCTCCCCAGTCACTCCTAACCTTGCCTTCCCTGAGCCCTCCCTTCTTCCCTTGCCTGCGAAACACAAATAACCAGTGTTTAAAGGCACATCTGGCTGAGAACGTGCGCTCGCCCTGTTCATTCAAATCCTTGGCACTTCTTTCTTCCTCCTTCATTCCTGGTCATCACCATTCATTTTGATTATTAAAACAAGCACACTAAGTTTGTCCACTGGAAGCATCTTTCGGGAGATCTTTGTGCTTACATTTCTAAAATGTAATTGAAAAATTCTGATTTGTGGCTGCCACAAAGTGTAAGAAAACTGATTTGAAAATTGCACCTTGATCTAATAATCCTTATTAAGCGTCTAATGTCTTTGGCTATAATGAAAATTAAATTCTTCCTCTAAGGAAACACAGTTCTTATAATGAAAGCCAGTATCCATCCAGTCCCAGCAGAGATACACATGTGTTGAGCAGCCCCTGTGGCATGGGAATACGAATGCAGGCTTTTGAGGCAGGTTCTGGGAGTTCTGATAGTAACTTTAAAATAGTTTACAAAAACCTTGTTACCTTCAGTCTGTTGTTGCATACAAAACAACTAATGAGCCCTTCTCAGCACCCCCTCTCACTGATTGTGCTCCACCCTGAGGATTTTCATGTTACGAAAAGATACAAAACTCCAACTCTACCAAAATTCAGCAAAGCTGCCTTCAAAGCCACGCTAATAATGCATGGTGGGCCATCTGTAGCCCTCTGGTTTCCAGGAAATCTTTTCAGTTATGATTGGCTCTGTTAAGAGAATATTTCTCAAATTATGTGGCTAGTGGTCACCAAATAAGTTCTTCTAGTTGTCTAGCATAGGAAAATAGCTGTTTTACAGGTGAGGTTGGAGAGGCTTCTATTTTTTTTTTTTTTTTAAAGGAGAGCCCTAGACTGCCCCGACACCTCTCTTGCATTGCCCAAAACTTCTCTGAGACATGCTTTGAATATTTTTCCCAAATGTTATTTTATATTTCACATCCACTGAAGTTAAAAAAAAAAATCAGGCAGAGCAGAGGTGCTTGATCTGGGGGATGAAATGGGAAACTGCTAAACATTCATTGTGTGTCTAATAGGTAGTAAGGTCAAGGTTTGTTCAGTATAGGAGAAAGCTTTATTGGATGTGAACGCCACGTTTAAAGTGTGATCACATGGGTTAACAAATGCTCTGCCATTTCTTCTGAGCCTTGTATGATCAATTAGCAGACTCATTTTGCCATGGCTGAACAAACCATCCAGTAATCTAATTGGTACCCCATGGATCCTTTTCTATGCTGCTCTCAAACCATGATGCGCAAGGCGTGTTATCCCTATGTCCTACTTTCTAGGGAATACCTTTGAAGCCCATTGTGTTTCCTTTCTGTGTTCTTAACCAGTCTACTCTGAGGGGGTTCATCTCATGGACACTCTGCCACATGTGATGCTGAGTCTCTGAACTGAGTTGGGGATGGAGAAGGTGCCTGAACAGAGCGATGAGTGCCGATGGTCGGAGGGAACACAGCCAAGCCTCCATCCAGCATTCAGAGGGATCAAGGCACTTTGCCCTCCCACACTTCAGGCTCCTTACCTGCTAAGAGGTGACAGATGGACACAGGAACCACTTTCCTTTACCCACCCACAGTATGGGTCTCTAGAAGCAATACATGTTCTGCAAGAAAAGGATAACTGTCAGTTAACCAGGATTGCTTTCTAACTACTGTGGATTTTCTAATTGTCAATGAGGCAAAATACATACTTTTTACACTTCCCATGTCGCTCACACCGGCCAAGAGGCACCTTTATTACACAGGTAGAGAAAGCAACAAACAGTGAACCACTTGCTCTGTCAAGCTGCATGCCCATAATCCTTTTGTCTTCCACGCCATCATAGCTGCACCTAGTTTTTTGAGACAGAAGGAGACCATTGGCAGATTCTTTCTTCTGGGCTAACATACTGACCTCATGATTTAGGATATCTTATATGGACACCTTACATGCATGGTGACAGAGAAATCATTTTCGAGGAAAACTAATGTCCAGTCATTTTTAGAGATGGTGTGAAAAGTAACAGAAAACTACACATAGTAACATGTCTGCCATGCTTTTCCATGAACAGAAAGGGTTGTAATACCATGACAAGAAGACTGCCAAGAAAGGACTCAGTATTTGACTCACTTTTCTGGGTTGTAAACGTTCATTTCTTCCAGAAAAACACTGCCATTTAAGAAACCACTGCTTCCTATCCTGGCCAAGAACTTCAAGATGATTCCCTTTTCTGATCCCAGGAAAACCACAGTGTGATTCTGATATGGTCCAGCAGCGTTGTCTACTGCAATTTTGGTCAGGCGGTATCTAAAATGGCAGGATCACATTTAGGAGAGGAAAAAGATTCTTTGTTAGTCTATCATTCAAGGCCCTTTCCACTTCAAACAACTGTGACACAGCTTTCTAGTAACAATGTCATGAAAAATATATGCATGTAAGTAATGCTGTCAAGCTGTTCTACTCCTTAATTTTCATATGCAGAACATTAGTATAGCTCCAACAGGGAGAAGGAGGTACATGTGTATGGAAGCCAAGCTCCATAATAATAAATAAATATCCATAACCGTATGAAACCACTCAACAAGGATCCCTTCCAAGAGCTATAAGGAAAGGGTGATGGCGCCAGTGGAGAGGGCAGGCTTCAGAAGTGACTGTACTTAGGATTTCTTTCTAAGATCAAGAAGGAAAGCAGAGGATACCATTCTCCATATTTTTCCTAAGAGGAACAAAGTATTTGTCAGCAAGATTAGAGAACATTCTGATTGTACATAGAGGAGCAAAGAGGGTCCTGAAGGTTGAAGGCTAAGAGCAGTACTAATATCAAGACTTGCAAGCCAAACCACATTTGGTAAGGGAACAAAGATAGGTAAACATAGAATTAAGTCCCAATGGGTATCACTTTCTGTGAAATTCTTTGGTCATTCCACCTTTCAGGGATGCTTATTTGTCCTACATACCAAGACAGAAACTGAAAACAACAGCCTTCTTATATGTAATAGGCCATGGTTGCTAGGTTACAGTCAAACGATTTCATAGTTCAATAAAAGGTAGGGAATTAAAAAATGGGGTAAACTGACCATTTTGTGTTATTGATTGCCACAATTTTGAAAAGCCTGATGTAATATTGTAAAGTAAGCTCCCATCATAAAAGATGCTGAATGGTATCAGAGATCTCCAATCAGCTACTGTGTCTCCGCTGGCATCACTTCAGATAACAAATAAGGTATATCTCCCTCATGCTGGCATGCCATTACAAATGTAGTGTCCCTTCCTTCCAGCAGCCCGATCATGTGTAACCAAGCAGGTAACCACTTCTTCACACAGTTCCTCCCTCATCACTCCTCTGCACCACACAGACTGGATTAATAAGATAATCTGGAAGGAAATATTTTTCTTTCTTCTAATTGCTGGCATGTGTAGAGTTGGCCTGGAAATACTGGCACTCTTCTCACTGAGAATACAGTGACGGGATTTAGCGGCATCTACCCAGCCTGTCAACATTTCCTAGCTGAATCAATGCCCAGGATAGCAGAAGATGTTTGTGGCATTTCAAAGCACGATCCACTGACAGGATCCTTGAGCACAAGATAAAGTCAAGGAAATCCATTTAGGACATGGTTTGCTTGACACCCACCTCACCATTGTTCTCAGGAACCACGGTCGGTTGATGATGGAAGGTACTGCCTCATCCATGAGTGGATGTGTCTTAATGAAGTTCAGGGTATCATCAGGGAACTCGTTGGAGGTTGCATATTTTTCTAAAGAGGATGAGCCGGCACAACAACCTGGTCTGAAATGAGACAAAGGGTGGGGGTGGGGAATTATTTCATGTCTTCTGGCAAATTCTTTGAATGATCTGCTTCTCTAAGCATCTGGCATGAAGGAGACTACCGCCGGCAGCAAAGAGGAAGTTGAACAATGCAGAATGCCACCAAGTACAACATGCTGAGATTTCCTCTGGACCGCCTCCTTGTTCTGTGAAGAAGCCTTAGCTGGTACAGCTCAGTTTCATCTCCAGGCAGCTTGGCTTACTTCCAGATGCACAAACAAACTCCAGTGAATAGAGATAGAGCGGGAACTAGGGAGTGACTGAGGCTGTGGGGACATGCACCCGACGGAGGCTTTATACTACCTGTCAACTTGATACAAAACTAGACACACCTGGGAAGTAGAAACCAACCGACAAATTGTCTCTATCACATTGGCCTGTGGGCTTATCTGTGAGGCATTTTCTTAAGATAATTTGGTAATTGATGGAGGGTCCTGCCCACTATGGATGGCATTATCTAGGCAATAGATCCCAGGATATGTAAGAAAGGTGGCCAAGCAAGTTAGGAGACATGGCAGGAAGCAGTGCCTTATGGGTTTTGTGTCAATTTTCCGCCTTGGCTTCCTGCCTTGACTTCCTTCGATGATAGACTAGAATAAACTCTCACTTAGTTGCTTTTGGTCATGGAGTTTATCACAGCAACAGAAAGCAAGGACACCTTGCTGGAGGTGCTAGATGCTATGGTTCTCAACCTTCCTAACACTGTCACCCTTTAATATATAACTCCTCATGTTGTGATGACCTTGCAACCATAAAATTATTTCATTGCTACTTCATAACTGTAGTTTTGCTACTGTTGTGAATTGTAACATAAATATATCTGATATGTAACCCCCAAAGGTGTCAAGGCCCACAAGTTGAGAATGCTTGAACAAGCATGAAACATAGAGATACTCAGACACAGGGGTAACACCAGCAAGACTCAATGTTCCAATCTCACATTACATTTGTTCACTTTTCATTTTTTTATTTCATTTGTGAAGAGATTTGTCCTAGTCTGAAAAGCCAATAACACTGAAGATTCTTTCCTGAAAGACTAGTTCCTTGCAAATGAATAAAGATCACAAAGGTGAACTTTTCAAGAAATTCTGTGGTTTGGGGTATTACGTGGAAATCTCAGCAAAGTCAGATCAGAGAATACTAAAGTCTTTGGCCTAGATACCCAGTTGCCTGCTGGTGCAGGAGAGGAATCTATGGCCTTGATACACAACCCTTTTCCATATCACATAGCTACAAACAGGAAGCCCTCCACAATCAGCCAACTGTTTGCAAAGGGGTGAGACAAGCATATTGAAGCACGTGGGTAAGCACACTGATATGGGAGAAAATCACTTAACACATGTCCTTACATTGCCTGAGTGACGCCATATTTACCCACCGACACAAATATATTTGTTATAGGTAATTATTATATATGCATATATATTATATATATTCATTCTCACTAGAAACCAATCCCTTCATTTTAACTCTCTTTCTTGCTTGTTCAGAAAGTAGTGTGCTAGGAAATCTATCTGGTCCCTGGTGTGTACCTTCATATTGAGTCTGCTTTAAACAGACATGAAACACGCCAGACAACTCAGCTGACATGTGGCCACACGGACTTCTTGGGTTCCTAAAATCTAAATGGGTTCAATTGAATGTGTTTGTAGGTGTTTTGATAGGTTAGGGGATTAAGGGAAGGCATCAGAAAACAAAAGACTAGGAAGACATCCACTGGGCTTGCTTCCAGTGCCACATAAACTCCAAGGAGAGATGTTTATTTGACTTAGACCACAAAGGTGAAAGTATGGAGGATGTGCCCCATTGAGTTTGAAAACATGGTGTCAGGATGGTGGAAATACTGCTCCAAAGTTAGATCTTTAATGGGAGCATATGAAGAGATTATATAGAACCAAGAAATTTCTGCACTTTTGCTGGGTCATGTGCTTCTATGCGAGTGAATCTAGAGCATAACTTGGAAAGGGCTAGCACTATATTGTATGTGGATACAGAAAAGCAATCCACTGTACCAGCTAAATGATTTTTACCCTTGACCTGGCACCATGAACTCAACTCTGATCCCACTTGTTCCCTCAAATCAAAGAAACATCATTTCTACTTCACTTTAACTTTAATTGAAATTAAAAAGTTCATATAAAATCAGAGGAAGGTACAGCAGAGGCATCTCTCTAGATATATAAACTTGCATAACACAGTTTACTCTCTGGCCCTTAAATTTTCCACCTATAGACCAACTGGACTAGCTCTAGCAGATGGTTCCGATCACCTGTTATACTGAGCAAATGACATTTACAGAGGTTTAGCTCAAGATCAAAGCCATGGCTTGAAGGTACTAAAGATTATTCTGGGTTCTGGTAATAAGGATAAGTGCAAATGGTCATGAGGGTCTTGCTGTTGTCCTTGAATCTCTACCTGCCAGGCTCGCAATGGTGTGGTCCACAGTTTGCTCACTATCAGAAAAGCCAGTCTCACCGTTTCAGAGTTGAAAATAGCTGAATAAATAAATATCTGCACATACCTGGGTTTAGGGACTCGTTCATCTGGAACTGGTGTCCAAGTAGAATCAGGAGATTTTTGTTCCTTGAATCTCCCAGTAAAAACATTGGCAATGTCAAGCATATCATAAGCACAGACTGCAGACCCAGGGATGCTGCAAATGATGTTTCATACAAGTGTTACTCACACATCTCTTATCCATCCCATTAGAAAACATACTCTGAAAAGACTCTTATCACAGGCATGTAGAATTTAAAGTCTATACCCTGAGCACTATACAAATAAAGGGATAACTGTAAAGAGAATGTGTCTGCAACCAGATCAAATTTGCATCAACAGTCTTAAAGAATAGGCAAGTTGGTACAATAAGCTTGGGGGGGCATCATTTCTTCATTGCCTTTTGAGCCCCCTTTGTTTATGCGGGAGAGTTATGAGCTAGTTATAGAAGTTTTATGAACCCTACAGAAAACAGGGTCCTGCCTTGAGTAGCTAGGCCACAGTTAGGATAGAGAGAAATACAGTAAATTTAGCCAGTGAGAGCTCTGCATGAGTTAGCCCAGGTTTCATGGCATGAGACCCTTTCCACAGGATTTTGATGGGTGGACACTGGTCAAGTTAGAGGACCTTACAGAGAAAGAAAGACACATTTCAGAACTAATCTGTTGGTCTGATAAGCCTGTGGTAGAGTATGTAGAAAGAAAGGAAGGAAGGAAGAAAGGAAGGAAGGAAGGAAGAAAGGAAGGAAAGAAGGAAACAGGGTGAGGAGGGAAGGGAGCCAGGGAACCCTGGGTCTGGTGTATTTCACCAAGGTGCTGCTTGCTCTTTTTCCCCACAGTAAAGAAGGGCCCTTTCAAGGATTGGCAGCAATCTGGCATAACCAAGACTACCTATTCAAGGAAGAAACTAGAGAGAGATGAAATGAGAGTGAATAAAGGTTATGCATAACTTAGGATGAAATTGCAAAATACATTTGCAGAGTGGCAAGTTAGGTTGTCTGATCTTATTAAACAAATACTATTTCTGAGACCATATAATTTTAGGGCCACTTAAGAAAATAAGTGGATTATCTATAATATGTAAGAACTTATTATGGTATTTTAGTAAAACAAACCCCCAAACTAGAAATGTATTCTTAAATTCCACTAACTCCTACATTCCCATTACCAAAACAGTATGTTTTCCAAAAACCCTGGACAGATGGAATTTTAAATGTGAGTATTGAAGCCCTGAAATATTTCCTATCCTCAAGTCTGAAAATCCCTGTAGATGATTAAAGCTTACCTAAATCTAATCAAATACTCCTTGCTGCACTATAAGCGCCTACTTTCATTTATCTTCAGTGAGAAATTCTTGGCACTTGCCCTCCCTGTAATTGAGGAGCATGAGTTCATCCTTCAGCTTGTACTCTTCGGGGCTCTACCCAGTACCTAGGCATGCCTTTCTAGATGGGATCTTCCCATCTGATCATTTTTCATGCCTGTCATCTAGGCTCCCGTGAAGTTCATGAAAGTCCTTGTAAAAAGTATAATCCACAGTGTATTCTTAGTTTCACAGTGTATTCTTAGGAGAGGATATTCCACATAGAATCTCTAAAATCCTACACAGACGGGAGAGCTTAGTACATGCAGTTCGAGCTCATGGCTAGGAGTTCTACCCAGAGTTAATGCTCATTTTGCACAACAGTGTTGGTACTCTGAACCCTTATTGGCTTTATAGAGAGCTGCATGTCAGAGAAATATAGAAGGTCTTCTCTTCTGTCATTTTGTTGCCTATTCACTGCTTTGGGAGCCATTAGTAATGTGCCATTTAATTAACTAAAATTTCTGGTGAACTAAATAAAAATAGAAATGAAGTGACAGGCAGTATTTGTAGGGATAGTGTTCGATGGTTATGAGCCCCTGCTAGACCCTTCCAGAGGCACTTGTGCTGGGGTTGGGGACTGAGCCATAAGCCAACTGCTTGGAACCATAGGAGCTTAACATGGAGATTGACATCCTCCAGAAGGATGATAACTAGAGTCTTGGGTGATATCCTTTGCAGGTTCACCTTCAAAATTTCTCACTGTACCATTGTAATAAATCCCTCCCCCCTCCCACACACACTCCCGATTCAGTAAAGGAAGTACAAGTGAAGCAGAAATGCCAGATGACCTATAAGAGATCAGAGGAAAACACTGAATTCCAAGCCTCTCCCCACTATCACTGACTATGTGATCCAGGCGAGAGAATGTTTTAAGCTATTTCTTCATGTGTAATAAGAGGACAATAAAATTTGGTTTACAGGAAAGGAATCATATCAAAGTATTTATATGCTAGTCCTATAAATACAAGATATTGTCATAACTTATGCTCCCTAAAATCCTTAACTTAATAATGCTTATAAATTCTAATTGATGAAAACTAAGAGCAAAGTGCCTTTTATCTACAAATACTGATGGTTCATTTTCCATCAGTTGCACATCTTTTCCCCAGAGGAAAGGGAGCTGGGAAGAATACATCAGGTCAACAGAACCAGGGCATGGTTACCTGTTATAAGGTGTGGAAAAGGTTGCCAAGACAACGTCACGGCCATTAATTCGAATCACATCTGTAACTGCCTGGAGTATATTGAAATAAAAATGAGAGTCTCCTGGCACTGAGCAGTTCAGGCGGGCCTTCAGAAAAGATGTCCACTGCTTCTCCAGAACTCTCTGAGACCCTCCCATGTCATTCTTACAAACCTGAGCCACCCTGGGGAAAACAACCTGCAGGGAAAAGCACACAGGGAAAATGAAATGCAGGCACTTCCTTCGGAAATGCACAAGATCTTAGGAGAATGTGCCTTTGCTTGACACTAGAAACAGAACAACAAGGTGCTTACTTTAATATTGCATTTCTAAAATCAATAACAAAAAAAAGGAAAAGAAAAAAGGAAAAAGAAAACAACTCAGTACAGAAACAGAATGTTTTAAAAGATAAGGCGATGGCATTTAATATGGAGCCATAAATCCTTCAGGGGATCAGCTCCCAGCCACATAAACTCATTTCCATACAGACTGCTTAGCTTTTATTTCCTCAGACAAAAGCACACTTTGTATGCACCATCTCCAGCATCCCCACTGGCTGCCTCTGGGGCTTGAAATCTCATACTTGGAGTGGAAGTCCCTCTAACCATGCGAGCCACCCTAGTATTTTATTTGTGCCCTCTAACTTAGTGACCTTGACCTGCTGTCTGGTAAAAATAGCTGAAATAAACATGCTCTCACTCTTCTCCTGCTTTCTACTATAAAACCAAGACTTGGTTTGCCTAAAGATACTGGGTATGTATTCTCTCTATAGAGGAACCCAATTAACAGGGAAAATTGTACCTGGAAGCTACATCTCAAAACACTTAGAAATTGGTAGGAAAACACAAAACATCTGTTGGTTGGATCTTCAGTAGAAATATTCAAGAGGTTCCTTGTAATTTGTTACTATTCTGAAAAAGATGGGGATTCCAGACAGCTTGGTCTGTCACTTCTGCCCATACATGGTTGTGTTGTTACTGAGTTTACAGTTTGCATTTCAAGGTCATTTAGAAAAACACTGGTTCACAAATGGGTTTCCAAAAATGTCACAAACAGAGCTAGGGATGCTCTCCCTTCTTACCTTCCCCATGGTGTTGTACTCTACTGCAATTTCTCTGAAGAAGAAGTAGATATAGTCTCCATAATCCAGTGCTTGGACAAAATACGGTTCTGCAGACAAATGGGCACTTTAATTGGAGATATGTCACATGGTGTTAAGAGAATTTTAATCAAGTGTAGCCAAAGACGTGTTATTAATTGAAAGTGTAGGGCTATTAGACATGTGGTTAACACTAACCATTTCTAATGACTTCACGAGTGCCAGCGCTAGTGATTCCAGAAGGCACTTGAGCTTACAAATTACATCTTTCACGAGCTTTGCAAGCGAGAGTGAAGAATAAGAATATTTGCAAATCTCTGTAGTTTTATTTTCCACAGTGGAATGTCCGTACCGCCTAGGGAAGTCGGTGCACATTGCTCCATTACCCTGACTCACACAGGGCTGTGAATGGCTGCTTTCCTGTCCCCCACCATTTCACCCCCTGTTCCCTTTCATGAATACTCTGTTCAGCTCTTTTCATGTGGGACTCTGGGTTTTGGGTTTGGGTCAGAGAAAGATGAATGTAATATATTCTATTGTTCCGGCACTGGTAGTTTTGCTAATACTCCAGAAGCTCATGGGAAGGGGGAAAGAAAGGTAAATGAATCAATGGAAGCAACAGATGCAATTTACATGGTTTTGTCTGTCAGAAACCATTACTAAAATGAATCTACAGTCTGGTCCTTCCAGACTCTAAATTTCTTACGAGGTATGAATCTTCCCCCTTCCTCTCTTCATTTAATTGCTCACCTTTCAACCACTTTGAATCATGTTTGACAGTCCTGAGGGTAGGGCTGTCTCCAAGGCTCCTGTAAATGACCGCATCAATGGCCAGAAAGTCAGTCACTGTGGCAGAGTAGAGTTTTCCATCTACGGAGAAAAGAGAAAGAGCTGAGCAGAGTTCTGGACAAAGAAGGGACTGATGACAGTGAAGATGTCCCCCAGACGGTTTTCCTACATCAGGCAAATGAAATAGGAAAACTGGGAAAAATCCAAGAGTCGCTAGGAAAATGCTTGGCCTATATTCCTCACCATTTTAAATTGGGATCATGAGAAAGGAAACATTTTTCATTTTTAAATTGCATGACAATTTTTCTAAGCAACAGTGGCAGTTTCAGCGGCTCAGAGTAAATGAAATATGTTATTTGCTTTACTTGATTAGACGGACCTTGACTGAAATCTCAAGGCCAAGGTCCTTTGGATGCTTCTATTGCTACCAAACCATGGTCAACTGGATTAGAAGGGAGCCCTGAGAGATAAAGAAGTGATTTTTATCAACAAAGGTTTTAAATTCATCCAGAACTATGGATGACCTGGTTCAGAGCTGAGCCTGATTGAGTAAGGGGAAAGAGGGAGGGTCCAGAGGCACCCGCCAATGGTTGACAAGATGCCTATTTCTACCCTGAGAGTGACCATCCCTCTTTGCTCACTTAGGAGAGTCATTAAGTGCTGCCAATCTAGCTTTAACAGACCTTTGCTTCTGTGTTTCTAAAAAGAAAAAAAAATCACAAAATGGAAACATTGTGACATACAACTAGCCAAAACAAAGAATCAAAGGTCCGGGAGAGCCCAGTTCATATTGACACTTCCCTAGGAGTTCAGTTTGGGGAGATAAGTTTGAGGGTATGACCAAAAGCAAAGAGAAGGAAGAAAATTGAAAATGAAACTCTGAACTTCTGGTTCTTTTCTGGAGTAGCAAATACTCTGCAACCAAAATAATCAAACGAGACAGTCAAGAATAATAAGATCCACGCCAATTAAATGGAAGTCAAGTGTATTCAAGCTTTGGACACTTAATCTGAGGGGGTGGTGAGGTGGATCAGCAGTTAAAAACAGGTGATCCAAGTTTGGTTCCCAGCACCCACATGGTAGCTCACAATCATTTGTAACACCAGTTCCAAGGGATCCAAATCCCTGTTCAGGCCTCCAGGGGCACCAGGCATGCGGGTGGTATCCAAATAGACATGTGCACAAAATACCTGTACATATAAAATGAACAAATAAAAATTTAAAGTCTTTGATTATTTTTTAAAATCTATGTACGTGTGTATAATGTTTATGGTGATATACATATATGTATGTGTGTATATGTGCATTTATGTGTGTGCATGGGGCGGGGGAGATGGGAGGATGCTTACTCCACAGCATACATGTAGAGGTCAGAGGATAACCTCTGGTGACAGTCTTCACATTTCTCTTTGTCTGAGACAGGGACTTTTTGTTTTGATCTGCTGTGTAAGCCAGGCTAGCTGGCCTTTGAACTCGTGTGTCATGCTGTAGGAACACTAAGAGAACAGGCCTACATTGTTGGGCTCAGCTTTTATGTGGGTTCTGGGGATTCAAACTTGGGTCCTCATGCTGGTATGACAAGCACTTTACCTACTGAGCCAGCTCCTTAACTCTCCTTAATCTGTTTTTAATGAATTGCATGTTTCCATTAGTTAACCTCAAAAACACATACTACATCATAGTGCTCCTTAGGTTTTTCCATACGTAGATCCTGTGGTTGATGGGTTTTTTTTTTTATTAAAAAAATTGAATAAACATCTTTTAAAATATTTTTCAGATTCATTTATTTTAGTGTAAGAATATTTTACTAGCATGTAGGTATGTATACTATGTATGTGCCTGGTGACCAGGGATATCAAATAAAAAAAATGCATAGAACCCCTTGGAACTGGAATTACAGGTGGTTGTAGACACCATGAGGTGATGGGAAGCAAACCATGGTCCTCTGAAAGAGCAGGAAGTGCTCTTAACCTGTGAGCCATCTCCTGCTTGTACCATAGTCTGCCTCTGTCAGTAAAAATGCTATTTCAGTTCTAACTAGGCTAGTCCATTAACAAGCACTTAGTTTTTATAGGATTTCAAACATTCTGGCAAAGATGATCCGCTATCCCTCCTGCTTGGAAAAGGAAACACAGCTTTTTGCTCATAGCTGTTGGAAGCTGGCAACTTGAATCAGCTCCCTCTCCCCTTTCTGGTTCAGCTGCCTGGCTGGAGCCCTCTTTTTAGATTCCACTTAACAGTGAGTTTTCTCTGAGCCTTCTTCCTGACCATGTGTTGGTGACAGTGCAGTGCTGCTTCCAATGAAAGTGTGCTGCCCTAGGGGAAGAACCCTCCTGTTCCTGCACTCTGTCCCTGCGGATCAACTCTCAATGGGAGATACTGAGAAGAAGGTAGGCAGGGACTAACTCTGCTTTGTTATCAAAGTCTAAAAGTTCCCTCCTCACTTAGGCTATGTCAGGTGTTTGTTGTCATGATGGGAAGGACAGCTGATGGTGTGCACTCTAGAACAATCCATCCCTCTTACACCAATGTTTCTCTCTGTACCCACTTCCACATACACAGCTGGCAATGAATTCTGAAACAAACTTCCCGATTAAAACATCCTCATATACAAAAATTCCACTAAATGGGAAAACAATGGCCTACTGGCTACTTCTCTACATCCTGTTAAGCAGAACAGGGGCCCCTGTAAGCGATCAACATCACCTTCTCAGACACTATGGTCATTTGGTCAGAGAGAAGGTGTAGCCAACTCAGATCAATGGCATTTGAGAAGTCTGCTGCTCTTGAAGCTTCCAGAAGCTTCTTTTAACTTCTCTCTCCTTTTTGTTCAATTTGTAGATAAGAAACCTGCAGCCTTTAGGGCTGTGAGAACAGCTGTCTCCTGCAGGAGGTAATGGAAAGCATGGGTATGCTCAGGAGAGACATGCCATAAAATACTGTCAACCTGACCTCTAGCCTAGACCCACTGAAGAATCAACATAAGGTTTTCTAGTATCTGAGCTAAAATCTCCTTTCATTCATGCAGTGCTGTGCCATCATCCTTTCCTGAAGGCACAAGCCTGTGGGACTGGAACAGAGACCTTTTTAAAGAAGCAAATCTACAGTTTCCATCCCAATTTCAAATGGAAGAGGCATCCTCCTTAATTACAGTATTCACCAGAGAATCAGTACAACTGATTGTGATTCCACAAATCTTTCCAAGCAGAGTCTCAGCCACAAGCTGAACAATGCAAAAACAAACTTAATGAGCAGAGATCGGGTCATTTACCTGCGAACAGAGCGACATTGGCGTGTTTGGCATCATAAGGGCATCTGGCCATTCCACTAAATTCATCCCCAAAAGTTTCCAAAGTATCGATCTAAATAAAATAACAGGGCTGAATTACCACCAGTCACTGACAACAGTAACAGAAACTGATATTTAAAAAGTGATTAACATGCAAAGTAATTCATAGGCACCTTGCAAATGTATCCTTGTAAATGCCTGCTGGAGTAAATCTATTAGTTTCAGATAAGGAAATGGAGGCTTTGAGAGACAATGTACTTGATCAAGACTCTGCAATTAGGGTAGCGTGAAATTTGAGTATGTCTGATTGTCTCTTAACCCATTACAATAGGCCAATTTCCATATCCTAGTGGAATGGTCAATAAATAAGCATTTTAAACTAAGGCATTTCTAAGGTAATCACAGAGAAAAATCTACCTGCCCCAATTATCTCTTGAGTCTTGAACTGTACAGAGAATGAGCTGCATTTCTGGATTTGTTTTGCCTAGAGAGTCCTCTTCCTTTGTGGATTAAATCCCATTAGGAGTCACTGGAATTTTTCCTCCAGTTGGTTGGCAGAACAGTGTGGCATCAGCCAAGATGAAAAACACACTTGCTAGCAAAGCTCAGATGGCCTCGGCACCTACATCAGCCCGGATTCAGACGGAACTGCAGAGAAGCTGAGCCCCCCCCAACCCCCCACCCCCCACCCCTGTGAGGGCCTTAAGTAGGTCAAGAACAGTGAAAGGAAAAGCTGCTACCTGTTGATCCAGAGCTCAACCTGGGTGTGGCTCCTTCACACTAAAGAATAAGAAGTTATAACTGAGGTGCTTATGAGTTGTATTTGGCTCCATTGGAATGAAGAGATAAAGACAGAGACAGAGGTAAAGAAAAAAATGAGGAGAAAGAGAAGAAACTGAATGCCAGTTACTCCACTAACACATACATGCCAGGCCCATAGGCATTTTTGGGTGTTGCAAAGTCTCCAGAGTTCTTCACCAAATGTCACTACCCTTTCCTCTGGGTCACACTACAGCACATCCCCCATGTAGCTCTGATGTAGCTGTGTGACCATGTTCTGGCCAATCACATGTGGATATATGCTACCGTGGTCTTTTCTGCTTCCCGTCAGCATATTATGGAGGATGCCAGAACCCTCAGAGATGGCAAAGTTAGCCCCAGGAAAGAATCAGGTCTCCATGGGGTAGACACATCTCCCTGGCCACAGGGGACTGTGAGGAAGCACAGAGCATGCCTGTGCCTTGAATCAGAGGTCAGTGCACCTTCAGCAATGTGGCTCTGGTGCCTGTTGTCTGCTCCCTCATTTCTTAAGAGTCTTTACTAATAGAAAAGAGCTCAATGCCAGGTTCAAAAGCTGACCTCATGAACATTACTATTGCCACACCTATGTCTAGTCGATTCTTAGCTTAAGAGTACTTTGACCACCGATCTGAGGACAAAAATAAGATAAACCTAAAACAGAAAAGTCACTTATTGTGCACCGTGCTGACAAAATCAAGACACTTAAAGTCGCTGCTCCAGAGTAGAGGCTGAGGATGTGACAGGCATTGTGCTAGCCTTCTGCCCTAATGTCTCCATTGCCTGGACTTGACAGGCCTTTCCTCTATGAGGTGGCCCCTGCTTTAAACTAGCCTGTGTTTGCAAACTGCATTTGTAAATCACAAGACAAAAACAAACAAACAAACAAAAACACCTAGCGGTATTTAAAATGTGACTGTTGGGGATGGGGTTGGGGTCCAAGCAGTGTATTCTCCCTCAGCAGAACATTCCTCACAAGGGTCTTTTTTTGGATCCTTTATCCCAACAAGAGCTCTCTGTTGAATGGCACAGACTGTGTGGTCTGTGAGTCTGTCAGGAACTCAGCAATGGACCCCCGTACAAACCATGCTATTGAAATGACCTATTCCAAGTGAGACTCACTCTAATCCTCACATCAAAAAGCATGACATAAGAAGGATATGAGACCTTCTCCTAAAAGTGTGGCCCTACCTACAGCTGCATCAAAGCAGGAAGCAATAAAGAACCATGTGCTAATTTGTGTCTGTGGAAAGGCCTGGAGACTAAACAAATAACTACCATGGTGAAATCCCTCTTTCCATGAAGTAAGAACGAATCCTCGCAGACACAAAAACCTCTGAATAAGACTGAGCTTCTGGGAAATTCCCACCACACTTTTGTATAAAGTTCAGGAGGTCTTCAGCCTCAGGAGAAGGAGTAAAGCTTTAGAAATAGTGTAAAGCCCTCACGTTCTTCTTTGAATAATTTTACTAAGATCTAAAATCTTTTCTAACATATTCAGCTGTTTTAAAACAAACAAACAAAAGTACAAATTAGAATGTGGTTACGAGGCCAAGATGGAGCGCCAGCTGAGTGTCTCTATTAACAATGCCACTTGCTTCTATAGAGGAGGCTGGAGCCTCACGGTGGAAGGCCAGTCACTAACTCTGCTCTGAGTCCATAGTCCTGACCCTGATAAAAAACACAAGGGGAGTGGCACTCGCCTCCTTGTGACTCAGTGCTTCTCAGCGTTCCTAATGCTCTGACCCTTAGACAGTTTCCCATGTGGCGGTGATCCCCTACCTGTAAAATTATTGTTGGTGCTACTCCGTAACTATAATTTTGCTACTGTTAGGAATTGAAGTGTAAATATCTGTGTTTTCTATGTTGTCTTAGATCACCCTCTTTGAAAGAGATATTTGACCCACAAAAGGGGTCATGATCGTCATGTTGGGAACCATGGCTGTAGCACATGTCACATCATCACCAAAGCTACACTGTGCCCCAAGTCTAACAGAACATTCATAGCGCTGGGTACTGAGGCAGGATAAATGTGAACCCCCATCCTGTGTGTGGTTTCTGAGAGCACCAGGCTGCTGGACATGTCACCATGGGTGTGGCCACAAGCGAGAGGGGACAGCATTCTCACAGGTGAGGGGCTGTGGAAAATGCAATATACACAGGTGGAATGGCATAGGGCGCTCGTGGCCTGTGTACCACAGTGTTGGGAAAACCTGTAATTTCTCCAAGAAGATAGCTGTCCAGCTAGGAAATTCTTTGGAATGTGTTAAAAAGCATAAATCTTAATGAGTCCTAAACAATGAGAAACGGGGGTTGAATTAAAGTCGAAATAGCAGCTGAATGCTATAACTCACTAAATACTGGGCTAGAGGGGGTTGTAGTCATTAAAAAAAATGGATAGGTTGTATCTATTCTTATTTTAAACCTGGTTCTTTTCTTTCAGATAGACCTTTCTGTACCATTTTTCATTTTAGTTTATGTTGGTGACTGTATCTTGAACGTTACCTTGTATTTTGTAACAAAGCGGACACTACCTCTCTTGTTTCTCCCTAGTCTTCTCCTTTGCTGAGACTAGTCTCCAGAGCATAAGGTGAAACAGATCCTCTTTTCAACATTTTTCTCAAAAAAAGGCCAGAGTTGGGAGATCTTTTTCTGGTGAGCCTGATGGTTAATGCCAGCCCACCATTGCTTTTTCCACATTCTCCACCCCATTAAAGTATTGCTTTATGAGGTCACACTTAATATATTTCTCCCCACATAGCCCCAGAAAGAAAGCGTCCATCCATTGTCCTAGTGGATACATCTACTCCTGTCACATGGGTGTTACCTGCTGTCCTGATTGGGTTTTCTGTCAACTTGACATAAGCTAGTCATCTGAGAAGAAGGAATCTTATTTGAGAAAATGTCCTATAAGATTAAGCTGTAGGAAAGCCTCTGGAGGAATTCTCTTGATTAAAAGGGAGTTCATTGTGGGTGGTGCCACATCTGGTTGGTTCTGGATTGAAAATGAAATCAGGCTAGTAAGCCATGAGGAGCAAGGCAATAAGCAGCTTTCCTCTGTGGCCTCTGCTTCAGGTCCCAGCACCAGGCTCCTGCCTTAAGTTCCTGTTTGAACCTTCCCTCATTGATGGACTATTAGCTGGAGTTAGAAGCCTAAATAAAACCTTTTCTCCCCAAGTTGCTTTTGGTCACGATGTTCTATAACACAAGAAAACCACTAAAACACCTACACAGGCAGGGGATGGTGGGACACACCTTTAACCCCAGCACAGGGGCAGGTGGATCTCTGTGAGTTCAAGACCAACATGGCTTACAAAAGCAAGTTCCAGGATAGCTAGGACTGTTAGACAGAGAGACCCTGTCTCGAAAAGAAAACAAAAAACAACAATAACAAACAAACCACTTGCATGGTCCAACCCACAAATGACATTGTAGAATGCCCATCTCCCTCTGAATCCTCTATTCCATCTGGACAGGAAGCAGTTGCATCTCTCATCTTCAAGAGACAGTCCGACACCTCTCTCCAAGCTTGCCTGTGCTTCTCATCCATTATTAAGTCTTCCTGGGTTGTTTTGGGGTTTGTTTTCTGCTTTTGCTTTTTCTGAATCTATTCTCTTTTCTTAATTCCTGGGGCAACATACCCTTTTCAGTTTCTTGTCATTGTTCTTGTCACATTTCAAAGCTAGGTGAAGTTGCCCAAGCTCAGTCGGGTGATTCTTGTTCCGTGTCATTGGAGCACTGCTCTCCCTACCCAGAATGCCCTCAGCCTTTACTTGGCTGACTTCCTACTATCAAAGGGTAGAGACTGTTTCATTCATGATTTATCCTACCAGGATCAGGCTTGTGTGGTGTTAATGCTCTAACTATGAGACCAGCAGGTGGGAACTTTTTAAAAGAGTCTCATCTCCCTCCTTCCTATGGCTTCCACCTCCTTTTTCTCAGGGGAGGGTAATGACACTTGTGTCATGCTTCCTTAACCAATCATATCACTTGACCATAGCAGCATCTCTGTGGACACATAGCATTGCTCTTGAAGCTTGCCCTCCCTAGTAGCCAACACTTCTCTGCTTTTATAGTCTCAGTGCTTGGCCACTACAGAAAATCAACATATATTTCCGTAGGAAAAAAGTGTGGTACAAAGAAAAACTAACAGAAGCAAAGCCAAGATGTTGGAGCACTGGCGCTTCTCCTGATTCAGCAGCTCAGGAGCGCCTAGGTTCCTCAGCTATAAACTACCTCCCCCACCCCCTGCTTGATTTCCTGAGTCTTTGAGGCCAATTCTTCTTCTTTTTTTTTCCTTTTCCCTTCTTGTATACAGGCCAAAGCAAGTAAGGCCATGGCCAAGTGAGCTGGTACAAAATGGAATTAAATTTCTCTGGTGAAAAATCTTACAATGGGAGTGAGTCTACGGTTTCAAGCAGCATGCTTTAGCAATATCTTTTACAATAGAAATTCCTTACCAATTAAGTGTTTTTGTCCTCACAGAGGTAATACAGGAGTGGGAGGGACAGAAAGCAGAATAGAAGAATTGCACATGCCATTCTATGTGGTAAGTATGCAGTCTTTGGAACGATAAAGAACAGAGACTTCTAGGCCTCACCTTCACAAGACAGGCTCTTTAAAGATGTGTCTGTCAATTCTGAACAAACAGGAAGCTGAGAGGCCTGGCCAGGATCACTCTCTTGGAGTAATACACCATGGTGGCTAAGTGAAGAGAGCCCGAATGGTGTTGGGTTACCCCTCTTTAGCTGCTTCACGTATGGTGACTGTAATTACGAAATATCTCCTGGCAGTGCTCTTACAAACAGACAAATGACATTTACCTTGTAGTTTCTGCAGGAAGGGTTGAAGGCATTGGTTCCACAGACAAATAGGGTATCATCATTCTTCTTGAGGAGAACTTTAATGAAATTATGACATTCATCCTGAAACAAAATTCAAACTGGTTTGAACGGAATCCACAGAGCACAAAAGCCCATTCATCAGCACAGACCATGAGCCGACACAGAAGGGTTTCAGGGAGAACAATGTGTAAGGTTACACAGCCAGGATCCTCAGTTACATGCTCAAGTTGGCCGCCCATGACTATTTCAGCAGTACATAGAAACATGACAGAGAATGGTAATGTTTCTTTTATGTCACAGAAGAAAAGAGTATTTAATGTAGCCACCTCCTATCATATTAATTTTAATGTCAGATGTTCCAGGGGTTCCTTGAAGATACTTCTATACTGTTATTTGACCAAAGACTCTAAAGCCTGTGACTGTGGTACACTCTCCATGAGGTTGTCCACAGACTGGAAGTGTGCCCTGGCCTGCAAGGTGGTTTCTGGGTCATTCAGAAGTCTCAGGAGACCAGCTCTGACTCAGTAATCCCTACTGGGCCTGAGGAGTTCTCCATGCGGTCTTGGCAGCTGTTGTAATGTTTCATCACATTAAGAGCAAACTATTTTTGCAAATTAAAGCTTTCAATAAGTTGATGGAAAAAGCAATTACTGGGGAAAAGGGAATAGCAAGACGCATTCAAATCATAGTCTACGGCTGGAGATAACCGTCAAAAACGTAACCCGAAGTGGCAGCCGCAGGAGAAATGAAAATTGCTTACCTTATGCTTCCCCTTCATCCTGCACGTATCTACATCAGCCTGTCGAGATTTCCAGGTCAGTTTCTGCAGGGATCAAGAAAGAAATCAATTAGAGCCCAGAGGTTGTTGCATTTGATTTTAGAAGTAAAAGTTCCCTTGGGGCAACTAGAGGCTGAACATATACTTATTAAAAGCTTTCTTTCCCCTTTCCCCATGATTAGCTCACCATCACAACAAAATATCAGAGAAGGAAATTTTTGCTTAATTTATCTGTTCATTAAACAACAGGCTGGTCATCTTTTTGAGATGAAGATAAGAAGCATGGGAAGTTCATATAAAATAACCAAAGCAACCTGCAAATTGTGCTGATTTTGGTAAGATTAAGTGAAACTGACATCTTTTGTTCAGGTCATCAACCAGTGTTTGTAAAAATGACATTTGCCTTAAAACATGGAAATAGTTTTCTTAAACATGAAGTGGACATTCACTGCAGGCAGACATCGATTTAATTCAAGTTGTGCTCCTTCCTATAAATTCATGAGCTGTACTGCAAAGTTTTATTAACGAAAATATTCCATGTGGAGTCATGAGAAAAGCTAATGTTAAGCTTTATGTACCTCGGGATGATGATTAAGTCTCAGAACCTCACCAGTCAAGGGACTTCTCTGCTGCATGACGTAGAAGCATTAACATGGGGGCAGTTTTTAATATGTCTTGGGGACAGAATTTTATTTATGAAAATTGCTATTTTCTTAGAAAAACATGGCAGTGTTTTATTAAAGGATTTTGCAAATTGCATAAAACCCCAAAATGTTTATGTACACAGTGATGAAATATGTATTTTGGAATGTGTAATAAACCCTCACTAACACCTAAGTCAGACTTTACAAAAGGCGTGTTGACATTAGCCATGGCATCTCAATCACTGCATTTGAAGAAACATGTTCCCTAAAGACCCCTGTTTTAGAAAGATGGTTTTGAAAACAACTTACTTTGCTACAATAAATTTCTTCTGTGTGGGATGTATCTATATCAACAGTATAAATATGGTCCCTATAAAAGAAAAATTAATACAAAGTCAAACGCAAGAATTAAAACAGTTCAGTTTTGATGGAATAAGCTTATTCTATTTGGAACAGGTAAGCCTATGAACATATTTATTAAAAACCAAACAAAACAACAACAACAACAACAAAACCAACAATATATATATACATATTGGGCTGTGGTCACAGATGCCTTTAATCCCAGCACTCAGGAGGCAGAGGCAAGCAGTTTGAGAACAGCCTGGTCTACAGAACAAGCTTCTGGACAGCAGAGAAACCCTTTCTGAAAAAACAAACAAACAAACAAACAACAATAAGACAAAAACAAGATATACACATGTTAGAAAAAGGAAACAATTTAATTCAAGAGAGTATTTGAAGCACATTTAGTACTTATGCTTTATCATGGCATCGGGCTGATATATGAAAACTTCTAGTAACTATTCTAATACAGAGCCATATGTACAGTGCTCAGCTGGGAGAGTCTGCTGATTCATATGATGTAGAGGCTGAAGCATAGATGGGTTCACATTGGATCTTGGGATCTTCAAACCCATTCACAAGTTGCTTAGTATTCACCATGCAACATTTGATAATTTGATGGAAGAAGGGTAAAATCATTTCCAGAAGCTGCCCTTCCCTCTGAGAGACCACATTAAGTTAAAGCATAAATGTAGTCGAGCTAAGTGTGACGCTTTGTACTTCAGTGCAATCATTCTGTTCTGAGTTTGGTTGTCTTTACGGCTTTTGCTGCCAATCTCCCCTTGGAAGGGGAGACAGAATCAGCAGCTCAGGTGTGGGGCTATATTTAAACCTCCCTTCTGTGGGAGCAGAGAACAAGGGTCTTTTTGTCTGGAATTCCAAAGAAAGGAAAGAAAAGAAACACACTCAATGGAGGAGGTGGGGGGCTGGTGGAGGCAAATCCAAACAGCTTATTTTCCCTTGAAATAACATTGACTTTTTCTAAAATGCAGGAAGTCCTGGGGCTGGAAAATTATCCACAGCTTTAAACCAGGACCTCAAGGCTCCTGTGCAGACTTTCAAACCTCCGCATTAGTTAGAAAGAAATGAGAACTGGAGAAAGAAAAAGAAAGCAATTATTTGTAAGATTTGTATATGATATATGTGTATATGTATATATTCAAATATGCACATATACATATATATTCCATTTTTGAGAAGCCTGTTTACTTTGCTTTCAGAGAAAACACAACAGAAAAAAAAAAAAACAAAATGGTTTCTCATGTGGAAATAAAAGGAGAAAGCAGGGGTGTTAACTTACAGATTCCCATGCCTGCTTCTGAACCGTGTGTATGCTTGTGTGTGTGTGTGCGTGTACATTTGGCAGAGAAAGACATGTGTCAGTGAAGAGGAGCCTGCTTTACCAGCAGCTGGACTGGGAAGCTTCTCCCAGCTTCAGTAGGGTGCCAACATCACTCTGCCCTTTAATTTTAAGGCCATTTATTGCATTCGTTTATTACTTGCTTGACTTTATGATGGCTCTGTGGTCAGGCACAATATTAGGCTGGAATTGCCTATGACATTGGTGTTGGGTTTGAGATGATTAGAAGAAGCCTTTCCTTACCCCCTTTCTCTTCAGAACTTAAGTAGAAGCTGAATATATGAATTGTAAATTAACTGCTGATTAATATGCATTGGCAGCTCCTTGGAAAGCTCTCAGATTGCCCCCTTTTGGCATGGTCTGTTTATGTTAATTAGCAGTTTAGAGATTAAAAAGAAAAGAGAATTTACAAAGTGGATAATAATAAGAAAGAATTGGGAGGCATTCCTGCCACCAAACCCCATCAGTCCCCAGGATTCTGGATGGGACTTGGCCTTCCATCGCTGACACCAATTGTCTGGGAGAACTGGGAAACCTTTTAAAAACAATTTCATGAGTAAAATCTCCTTCTGGACAGAGGCAATCTTTTCCGATATCTCAAAGATCACATGGCCTCAAGGGATAAAAATGGTGCTTTATGGCCAACTATAATCCATGGTACAGGCTCATTTCTAGCCACCCATGGGCATCCTAGGACCCATGATGCTCTTGCATCTGAATGTAGGCAAGCTGACTTAATCCTGGGACTTCCTTTTTCCTTGTGTTGAATACAGAGCTGTGTTGCCATGGCTTAAGCCGCAGGGAAGGACTTAACTTTAAATTGTTAGGACCTTGAATGTCTTAGGGGTGGTGTTGGGAAATATGAACTGGAAGGAGATGCCCTAAATACAGCAGCAATCCTTTTAGTATGTATAGAAGGGAAGTGGCTGGGTATGGAGTAAAGGCAACATGTCAACGTAAGGATGCTATACACTTGACCTTCAATGAATGGCGAGCCTGTTCCACTGCTTTGGAAAGAAAGGCACTTTTTTTTTTCTTTTTATTTCCTTTTTCCTTTCCTTGAGGTAGAGAGTTCAAATTAAACTGTCTTGGTTTTAATGAGCTGAAATAATGAATGTTTCTTAGGCTACACAACACCTGGCGTCTAATGTTCTTGTTGCCCTGGGCCTGCAGCCCACACCTATGCTAAATCACTGCCTACTCGGGCTGTCTGTTACAGCCATGTTTGTTCCTAGTGACTCGATGAAGGAAACAGTTTACAGGATATATCCGAGTCAGCCTGTTTTTCACAGGTTCGATGTTTAAACATTTGTTTTGACCAGCTTTTTTTTTTATATTGTGATATAAATGTAATCGCACTTTACTACATGTAGGAAATTGATAATGATACTAAAGAAGGAGCTACCATATTTCCAAAGATGTGGGTACTAAATCTTCACTGGGATGTTCTATAATGAATACCCACAAAGGCAGCTCTCAGGCAAAGTTATTAGAAAGTTACTAACTTGGAACAAACGATTTCACTTCACAGTGGGCAGCACAAGACAGAAAGTGAGTGGCTTTGTGACCATCAGAACCTCCCTAGATCAAGTACTGCAGTTTGCGTTGGGCCCACTTATTTCCCATCTCTATCCCTCCGAATCCTTGTACAGGATGTGGGGAAGGCAGCTGCGCCTTCTCATGAGGTTGTTTCTGGGATCCAGCAAATTACCATTTATAAAGTTATGTCAACACCATTTACTTACATGGACATAACACACTGAGTAAGTAATTTGTGAACGTTCTCTTTGGGTGTTTTTTGCTGTTGTTTTTGAAGTG
The DNA here is from genome assembly GCA_004025045.1 of Sigmodon hispidus. NCBI lineage: Eukaryota > Metazoa > Chordata > Mammalia > Rodentia > Cricetidae > Sigmodon > Sigmodon hispidus. The sequence continues at coordinate 111,592 of PVIH01000739.1, read as the reverse complement.
CTCAGTGTTTCTTCTTGTGGGCAAATGTGTGCTGGGCTTGGGGACATTTTCATCACACACTACATTCCGGAGATTATCAGCCATATCTAAACTTCCAAGGAATCTAGTACTGCTGTTATTTTAGCCACTCTGCTCCTGGGCTCACAGCCACGTACAAACAGATGATACAAAACAGTCCTCTTCCCATCATGAAATATTTAATATATTCAGAGCAAGGTAAGTTCCCAGAGAAACACCTCAGGATGATCCTCCCCAAATGAGTTACATACTCCAAATCTGGTTGAAATTGTAAGAAATTGATTTGGACATCTCCTATGATGCTCTTTTCCCAGTACCACACCTTGTTGGAATCACTGTGGGCTTCCTAAAGACATTTGCACAACCTCACACCTGGCAGAGGCACATACAGCCAGAGAAGCCATGAAGCAGATGAACCACGGGCAGGGTTAGAACAAAAGCCCAAACCCATGTGGCCTTTGTTCGAGTGGCATTCTTACCATTCCACTCTGCCTTAGGATATCAACATGTCCATATATCATTCTCCAAAGGATGAGGAGAGCTTATTATTCTATTATTACTGTTAAATGCAAAACATTTATGAAACATACAGAGTGTTGTGTTTTCTCTGGTCACCACTACTACTGTCAAAATATTCACTGCAAAAATAATAGACACACATCTCTGCACACTGTATAATACATGTTGATACGTCCAAGTAGATTTAACAAACATCTACCAAGCAGTAAAGTTCTCTACTATGTACTTGGGTAAATATTTACCTATATGTTCAAGATTATTTGAGCTCTAAGCTCCAAAATATGCAATTATTTTTCTAAAAACCCACATAAGGTTATACAGACAGAAAATCCTAGAGAGGATAAACAGAGAAAAATTTGCTTGACAAATACAAGTAGTTTAAATAGCATAATAAGGAACCTCAAGTTCTTAGAAAGATGAATGGATGGTGAGTGGGGACAGGAACCTTGGGTCCAGTGAGGAAAGCCTCTTACCGAGCAGCAACGTAGAGGGTTCTGTTCATGACCATGATCATCTGGATGTCCAGTCTGTGCCTCTGTGTGGTGTTCCGTCCTGGCTTGTGGCCCACAAACACCGGATACTGTTTTGTATCTTTGAAAAGAGGAGATGGGGTAAGAGAGGGAAATGCACATCAAGCCAAGAATTGACAGGATAGTGTGAGGAGGGGGCGGGCTACAGAACAAAACCATGTTTAATTCAGACCATGCTACCATTTCCCATCTCTAGCAAAAGCTGCTATTTCAGGAAACACTGTGAAAGTGCTTCTTAAGGATGATCAAATTACACTTCAATTCCAGATGATAATAAACCCGGTTTTAACATTTCTAAGTGTCACAGTTTCTGAGGGTTAAACTTGCTGGTCAACCCTTTGCATGGAGATGCTCTTTTCTTCCCAAGTTTCTTTTCATCTTCTGTGGAGTGCTAAGCCTGAGGGGGGCAGGCTGCCAAAGATCTTGTCTCCGGACAAAACTATTTCAAAGCTCCCTTCCCCATCAATCACCACAAAGGCAATGTGGTCTGGAGGCGAGAGCCTTCATCCAGGAGCCAGAAGAAAAATACAGTCTCCACAGGCGCCTGGGTGGAATAATCTACCATTGAGGGCAGCCCTGCTAGCTTGGTTGGCATTCTAGGAACTGTGGGAAGTACACTCTGGAGCTAAGCAATTGGCTAATCTCACAGAAAAGTGGGCTTTGACAGGACAGGGTCAAAATGAGCATAGCCAGTAGGGTGATCTGGCACAGTCCGTGAGCACATTTCTTTCCTCTAGTGCTCTTTGGCTGAGTCTGTAATGTATAATAATACCTGACCTTTAAAAATACCTGTATCTCAACATCTCTCTGTTTCTAAACCTATAGTCTCCAGAGCATTGGCAATCCTCCAAGAAGAGGAAAGAAAAATGAGTCACATTCAAAAGGCTATGTTTTCTGGGGAGCTATGGGGATGTAACTATGAGTAAGAAACCATTCACAGATTCATGCCTGGATGACTACACTTTAACCTTGTGGTATCTGGGCTTTCTCACAGCTGTGTGTTACTAGAGAGTTTCAATATATTTTACTCGCAAACAAACCTGGTGTATGATTATCTTAAGCTTTTCCTTCCATGGTTCTTTAATTTCATGTACCTGGTCATCATGGCGGTTGCTATGGTAACTTCTACATCTGTTATCATGGTATTGTGTGGCCATTAATGACTGTCACCAGCAATATTAGAGTTGAGGTCCCTATTGTAATGGGAGGTCAAAGGTAGATCTTATCTTAAATGAAGGTAAATACTTGAGTATTTGGCTCCTCATCCAAAGTGTGGAGAACTTGGTTATTTCAGAAGTGATAGCATTGACCTTTGACCTTTTGTCTTTCCACAGTCTTGGATCCTCATCTTTGCATATAAAATTATCTCCTGTTTCAGAAATTCCAGCTGGAAAGCTGAGTACTGGTGTAGCTACTTCATATCCTAAACATCTTTGAGTATATTTCACTCAGTGTTTGTTTTGGGATAATTATATGGAAAAAAAAATAGGACTTGGGAAAAATGTTCTTTACCTTTACTGGAACACAATGGTTTTTTGGAGGACAGAGAATAAGATAGGAAATCAGATATGCTTTCTAAAACAGACGACTTTCCTCTCTGAGGGAGACACTAGAAGTTTTAATGTCAGCATCGACCTCGGACAAAAGTGGGTGCCAAAATAAAGTTATAAACAGAATAAGTCTTCGATAAATCCGAAGCCAGTCCTTCCTGAGACTAGCAAATTTGTAAGGCTTTTTCTTTTTTTCTCTTCAGTATTTTGAATCATTAGCTATTTTCACACACCTTTTAGCATTACTGGTTATAGAAGGAAACATATAGCTCATGGTCCTCAAATGGCAGTAATATTCTCCCCTGTTGCTAGTGTGAAGGCAGGAGCATGCCTTGCTGTGTAGAGGGAAACTTGATCAGGGACATTTCGAAGACTTGACGGAGCTTTTAACACATAGATGCCCCATCCATCTAACTCCACCCATGTGACTAGATGTGAATGTTCTACATTTGCCAGAAGCACCTTTTACAATTACTGAGTCTCATCCTGCTTCCTTCCTTGACTTTTGGTCAGACTGATGCAGAAGGAACTGTCCTCAAAAGCCAATTGGAATGAGAGTGTGATACTTACAGTTGCCATGCGAAATACTGATTGGCTCAGAATCTTCTGGGAAACCAGCCCCAGTGCTGTGTAGCAGTGTGAGACATAGCAGCAAAGCTTCTGGCCTCATAGTAGTTCAGCGGGGAGACTTATTTCTTTACTTCACCCTGCCAAAGAGGAAAGGAGGATGCTTAGCTTTCATGGTTTGTTTTTTTTTTTTTTTTTTTTTTTTTTTTTTTTTTTTTTTTTTTTTTTTTTTTTTTTTTTTTTTTTTTTTTTTTTTTTTTTTTTTTTTTTTTTTTTTTTTTTTTTTTTTTTTTTCTCCTTTTGCAAGTCAGCTTTATTTAATTCCATAAAATGCAGTGGTCTTGAAAATAACTCAAGACAACAAGCTTCTGTGTTCTGCCTTGTCCACAGTGAATTCATTGGTTACAATATCTTACATGAAGACAGTGCCCAGTACCCACTGAGTCCAATGTCACCCTGGCACCACACACTTTTTCAAAGCTTTTGCACAAAGCCTCACTTCCTTTGACTAGGCCATTAGAGGCCCCTGTGGCTACAATCTCCCAATTATGAAACTCTGGATTCCAAAAAGTATGAACAACTGCAAGTAATTTTTCTTTCTTTTCCTTTACAGAGGTCAAAAATTGCCACCTTCCTCATGTGGTCTGTTTGTTTGTTTTTGAGGTAGTTGTTTTGGCCAGTCAAGACTCTCTCAGAAATGTGAGGACATGGGTAGTAGTGATTAGTGATGATAAGTGATGATTTAGAATCCCAGCTCCATTATAAAATCATAATACACATCCTACTGTGACGTAAGAGCAGTATAATGGTACCATACCTCTTCCTCTAGCATGTCACACACATATACACATAAAGTACACAACTGACTCCCTTTTCTTATTTTCTATGAAACCCCTTACTTAGTTGCGTTTCAACTCTTGTCTATATAATTTTACAGCAACCTTAGACCTAAATAAATTACCACAATCTATCTTTTAAATTTTAATTAAAATATAATCATATTATTTTCCCCTTTGCCCTTTCTTTCTCAAGCCCCACCCATGCCCTCATACTCTCTACCAAACTCTCTTTTCTTTTCTAGACATATTGATATGCACACATAAATATATAAATACAACCTGTTAACTGCTGAATCTGATTGGTATCACTTGTATAATATTATTTTAAGGAAGACCACTCCTTATTAGGGAGTTCATCCCAGGAGAAGACTAATTCTCATTCTCTCTATCACTTGTTAATTGCCTGTAATTCTTTGCCCAGGGTATGTGTGCATAAATCTATTTTGAAAAAGTAGTACACAATTTCTAATTCTGTGAAGAAAATCTGAACTGGTATCTTGGAACAACACTGACAGTTTTCAAAGAGAATCATTATCTCTGGACATTTGCTTTGCAATGATACTGTTCTGCTTGGCTACATTCTGCTAAAGCAGCTTTTATGTATAGAAAGATTCTTCTATGGCTTAGAAATAAAAGTCCCAAGGAGCTGCTAGATACAGTGAACACAGTCTCATGCTACAGTAAATACCACATCATTCTCAGGAGTATTTCAAATAAGCATTGATGTATCAGGGAAATTAATGTAAAGTGGGGTATCATTTCATCTTTCTAGAGTAGCATTCTTTGAAGCAGCCTGCCAAAGATTATCTTTTTTGAACAAAGCTCTTTCTACAGTAGTCCATCAATCATTTAAGATTTGTGTTTAGAAATGTCAAACCTAGTAACCTTAATGTCTTTGAAAATTAATTTGGCAAACAAACTGCTAACTTACGCTTTGTGGAACACCACTTAATATTAGATACCTATGTCTCTTTTCCTCATGCCAAAAAAAGCATTAACAAGTCCCGGGTGCATTGTAGGTTATAATTTCACAGTCACAGCTAGGTCTTAATCATTTCTTCAGCTGAAAAGTGCACATTAATTAATTTGCTTTATCTCAAAAAAATCAAAGAGAGAAAGAAGTTGAGAGAAGAGTCTAAACAGTTCTATATCTCTATCTCTGATGTGAAGATTAAAAGTAAACTTTGAATGATTACTTGTTCGCAAAGGCAATCCATTATTACCAAGAGACATAGCATGTATTTGCAGGACAGCTAACAACAGGTCCATTCATTCCCTTTTTTGCCAGGACTCCCTAATCTGGAGCATCTGAACACAAAGGAAAGAAGTCTGGGGTCCCCCATTTGCTTCTCAGAAGCCCTGTCTAGTGTAACATTAAGGGGGAGCAACCAGCATCAGAGAGTAAATAAAACACAAGCACAGTACACATCAGGAGTTACATCTTGGGTGAGAAAACGTAAGACAAGAGGCAGCAGCAGCAACATTACCAAGGGCAGAATTACAGCATGAGTTCACAGCATGGAACAAGAATAAAGGGGACTTAGAAGGCAGCCATGCGCCTTCCCTGCAAACACTGGGAAATATATAATATATGCTTTTAAAGGTTTGCTTTTCTTGACATGACTAATGAGCCTCTACCCTTCCACGACGGCATCCACTTCTGCACAAATGTCCTCCAAACCCAAGACAAAGTCCCACTTTTTAAATTACATAGGGCAAAAATCCTCAAGCCCTGAAGTAGACAGGAAGAAGGCAGAAAGATCTGCTATGCAACACCATGGTTTCTTTTAACACTTACATATAGTCAGCATCACAACTCAGATATGTCACTGAGGCATCACCAGGTTTACGATTGGGCTCTCTGGCAGGAAAGAATAATTGTTTTATGTATCCCTTTATCTTCCAGTCTGACAGGTGGTTAAGAAGTTCATCACAGGGATGGAAGTGGTTAAAGTTGGTCAGCCTTACCAACTTGGTCTTGTGGGACCAGCACAAAATAAATACACACATAAATGAGAGGATGCTGTTTAAGACCACATGGGGTTGCTCCACTCACTGACTCCAAGTCCAGCTGTAAGAAATATGTAAATACTATTGGACATGACTGTACAGATACAACTTTTGTCTGTTTCGATGTACACAATGGAATCTTCCAGGATGTTCAGTAAACCCAAAGAAGGTTTTAATAGCATGTGGTAATGATGTGAAAAAAACATGTTTTGGAAATCCTAGTGGTGGTTTTGAATAGAGAGAGGAAAAAACAAAGTTTCAACAACTCTTTAAAAGTGCATTTTCTACTAACATCCTAGGAAGTTTTAATGATAATCGATAATTCACCCTGTCGTTATTAGAAGAAAGAACATGCTAGCAGTGTGACTGTAGGCAACTCAGGCTGGCTGGCTTTCAGTTTTGCCACCTGTAAACTGATACGGATTCTAAAAGCCTTCAAGATTGAGATTGTATCCAGTGAAGCTACAGAAGAAGGAAAGAAGGGAGAAGAGAAAGCAGATGAGGAGGAACAGCACAGGGTCCCCTCACTGCCTTTTGCAGGCATCCAGAGGTGGAGAGAAAGAAGACTCAGAGAAGCAACAAGAAGCCTAAATGGAGTAGGGGTCCTTCAACGGGGACAAGAGTCAGGCTCGGAGATTATGACAAGCCAGGCAGAAAATGCTCCAAGTACCTGGGAAGTCCACTCTCCAAGTCAGTCAGTCATGGTAGCGGGACTCCTCTCTTTCTCCAGTTCCTCCCAACTCTTCCTACAGAGTGTATGGATAGAGAACCTTAGAGACAATGCGCATGCCCACATGCGTTACTGTGTGATGAATGAGAGAGGTGGGAAAAAAAAAAAAAAAACTAGCATCACTTGCAAAAATTCTCAACCGGTGGGTCATGACCCTTTTGGGGGTAGAACAAACTTTTCATGGGGTTGCCTAAAACAGCCAAAAAAGACAGATATTTAAATTATGACTCATAACAGTAGCAAAAGTATGGTTATGGAATATCAATAAGAATAATTTTATGGTTGAGGGTCACCTCAACATGAGGATCTGTACTAAAGGGCCGAAGCATAGGTAAGGCTGAGAACCTGCTCTCGTGGATGCCAAGGGGCACAATGTGGAAAGCTGTGTGTACATTTCATCTGTGGTGCCAATAACTCCCAGCATGCCACGCTGCCTCATCTCAACACCAGGGTCAAGTGCCAGTCTGAGAAATACTCCTAACGTGCCCAAAGAAAGTGCTGCTGTCAGCATTTCATCAAATTCAGAGTTCAGCTAGTATTTGCTCTGAGCGTAATCACATAATTATGGCAATCCCGATGGATAGGCCTTATAGTGCCCATAGAAGGAAATTGAGGCCCAGGCAGAAAGCTAAGTTACATTTCTAGGTAGTATACAGTAAACATTTAGAGCACATTAGGAAAAAGTACCAGCACAGGAATTGAACAGAAGATCAGATTGGTGTGACTGCAGCATTTATGTCCTTCCTAGGACATTAGGAAGGGGAACCAGAAACAGGTAAGGGAGAGCATAAAGTAGAAAGTTCACGTAAGATAATAACTGAATACTGGAAGATGGATCTTTCCTTACATGGACAGAGGAACTAAAAGTAGCTAATGGCTTCAGTCATAAAAATCCATAAACTGAGTACACAGTCACTCTCTAAATATGTAAGCACTCGGGCACATTCTACTTCATGGGTCTGTGATTGCAGACCTAAGGCTATGGGAAGATGCAAACACACCTCAAATAATGATTGAGGAGAAATTGATTATGTCAGGACAGCACTGTGTTAAGTGGGACCACTCAGGGTCCCTTCTTCCTGCTTCCCCTTGATGGTGATGTTTCATGGAAAGTAGTGTCATTTGTTAAGGGTGAGAATGAGGCTGTAAGTACAGATTGGATACCTCTCAAGCCAGAGAGGAACCTTCACCCACAGAGTGCAGATGTTCATGCAGAACCAGCTCAGAGTGCTAGAGATCTGTCTGAGACTGAAACTGCTGATTATTCTCACACTAGAAGAAAATGTAAAGAATTAATGACTGCTTAAATAATAGGTGTTCTTCACTGACCTGAACAGCATGCTTCAAGGACAGCAGCATGAGAAGGGATGCTGCTGTTCACAGGATGTGGAGCAGGGTGAAAGAACACTTCCCGAATGAAATTAGAAACAACTTGGGCCCATTGATTGTGGTAGAAATGGTCACAGAATGCAGGCTTCAGTGGACCATGAGCCAGAACCACCTGTTCAGTGATGTTTGCATTAAGAGATAAGGTTTGCAGAAAAGGAGAAAAAATAGCTCTAGATTCGCAATAAAGCATCAGCCTCTTAACACAGCATCATTTCTCTTCTTCTTGGCCATTAACAGAGACATAAAAGCACCCAGTTTAGAGGAAAGGAAATGCCACAGACCTAACTTGAACACATTTTTAAGAACGATGATGGCATTCAATGGAGGGTTGTAATAAATATTGACTATGTATAATAGATGATCCATTTCGGGTCTAAACCATGAGGCACAAAGGCCATTGAAAAGCCATTGTGCATTCAGAGGGACTTCGAGAGTTTTTTTTTATTTTTTTGCATAAAGGCTGGTATATATCAACAATCTTTCAGAGTGAAGAGGGCATGCTGTGACTTCTTCTCCCAACACACACCCTATGCCTCCAATGAATTTCGCTTAGATGTTTTAGATAGAATCTAAGGGCTCATTTGCTCTTTGTCACTGTGGCTGTGATCTCCATATGCCTGAAGACACCGAGGCAAGGGACCTTGATCTCAGAAATTAGCAAGGCCCAACTCTGTGTGCCCATGGCTAGCTTTTTGCCATCCCCGTCTCTTTTAAACTTTAAAAAAAAAATATTGCTAAACTCAAATATATGCTCCAGCTGCACAAACAAACACTCCTTTCATCTCACTGTTAAGAATCGAGACCCCAAGAAGTGGGGTCAGTCGCCAAATGTGGAACGTAAGAGAGGTGGCAAAGCCAGACAGCGGTTAAGGGCTTCTGCTTCTTCGTGGAGCTTTCCCAACGCGATGTTGCCTTCTGAAAAGGAGCCAAAATTCATTCATTTCTCCTTGGCTTTTTGCCTGATGTTCATTTGATTTTTATCTCACTGACTCTGTTTTCTACTAGGAGCCAGGCACTGGTGCAGAGATGCTGACGCAGGGATGGGAGCCCCGTGACTATGCCCTGGTCCTCTCCAGTGTCGGGGATGGGCCTGACAGCTCTTGGCATTGCACCAAAACAGAACACAAATGCAACAATAACTTTCCAAAAAGTAGTTAAGGTTTTACCTTGGGCTTGGGTGTTGCAGAGGTGACGTGGATGAGAAGAGTGGCAGAAGCTTGGGGAGAGTTTTGTGATTCTGACCGCTCTACAAGTTAGACAGCTCAAGACGTGCGGACCACGCCAAGGCAGCAAGCAGACAACTCCATGATGATTGGACTTTAAGACACTCACTTTGGTCTAATTCTTGTGCCAAAGAAAAATTTACTTAAGGAAAGTCAAACATTTGTCCAATGTAATGGATAGATTCTTTGTTTCATTACACCAAATACTTAAAGGTATTGTAACTCAAAATGAAGCCTGTGTCTGATGGCTTTCTTCTAAGAATGTGGCAGAAGAAAGGGTGAGAGCCGCTCTAAGGTAGACTCAAGATGTGATCATGAGTGGCCAGAGCTGAGCATATGGATCATTTTACATTGGTCTCCCTAATTTTCTGTACATTTTAAAAAATATTTTATGTGAATTGGTGTTTTGCCTACATGTATAACCGTGTAAGGGTGTCAGATCTTGGAATTACAGACAGTTGTTAGCTGCCATGTAGATGCTGGGAATCCAACACTGAGTGTTCGTCCTCCGGAAGAACACTCAGTGCTCTTAACCACTGAGCCACCTCTCCAGCCCCAAGTACATTTCTTTTTTTAATTTCAGCAAAACACATTAGGTCTAAGGCACCTTCCTCAGCTGCTTAGAAGAGTATGTGTAGAATGACTTGGGTGGAGAAAATCACAGAATCTTGGTAAGTGGAGCTTTTCACTGTCTGTGTCGGTTTGCATGGATGAAGTGAACGAAGATAAAGCAATTACCATGCTCTACTAATTTGTCCTATTTTCTCTCAGAACAGTTAATAGAGAACAGAAACTCTGAGCCACAATTGTAACCTCCGACCCTTCCTCTCCTTGGTCAGCAGGGTTCCCACCCCATGGGGATGCATTAGTTCTCAACTTTGGAATGGGTATCAACTTCAAACATGGCTCAGGAGAAGCCCAAACAACCTAAGAAACACCCACCCCAACCCCGTACTACAAATGAGGCCTACAATCATGAATAACTAAAGCTTTGAAATTCTACAAACCTCTATTGTTTTCTAGCTTATAAATGTTTGTCTTTGTTAAAACAGTCTCAAGATTAGGAATAGTGTAGAGCATTTCTCTTGCGGTCAAGTCCTTGGGTGCTGGCTGCCTATGCCACCCTGTCTTCTGTTCCCTGCCTGTGATGGTGCTCTGATGCTTTTCCTGCACGCTGAAAGCCAAAAATAGAACTTATAATTGACTAATGGCTTTTGATTGTACAAAAAGAGACATAATATCATTACAGGGATGGTTCTGTAATAGAGCATTCTCCTCAGTAATGTCTCGACACTCACAAAAGTCTTTTACTGTCTGGGTATGTCTACACACACCCACAAACAGAACAAATGAGATAGAAGCACTGTTACCCAAATTTTCTTACATTCCTTTAGATACCTCATTAACTCTTTTTTTTTTTTTTTTTCAAAGTCTGCTTCATGTGCTAATAATGATCTGGGTGAAATTGCAAGCCCACGCATCTAAACCTATTATTGAATCGGGTACTGCCAAGTTTGCTTAAGTTAATACCATTTTTATTGGCTGTGTTTATCAACTTTATACAAAAAGCAGTGACTCATGAGGTGGGCTTCACTTCCTGAGAGCAAAGTAACCAAGAACTTTCTCAAAGGCCATTGTCAATTTGCTTTGGGGTGGAGGAAAAAGTATTTGCTAGCTGCCTAAATTGGAGTCAACTCCGGTCACACCACTCCTTAAAAATGTTCACTTAATTATTTTTTCTTTACATAAGAAGTCCTACCTTCAAAATCAATAATTATTTCCAAACATCCTTAATAAATGCGTCCTTAAGGCCAATGAAAGTGAGTTCCAGGAAGTCCGGTCTTTGTTTAAATGTCTCCATGACCTAATGATGTGCTCTCTCTTCATAGGTGAATGAAGGGTCAGAATGCAGAGCCAGAGCTACAGTCCTGTTTATTGGAAAGTGACAGACTGCATCGAGGTGGTCAGCATCTGGACAAACCATTTTTCCGTTGCCAGCTGTTCTTAAATCTGTCTCAGACTCTCCCTACATTTAAAGGAAAACAAGATTTGCTTCTCCTCCTCCCGGCCTCTTAGTGGCAACCTCTGAGAAAACAAAACAAGACTCCTAAAGCCCCAAAGTTTTCCTTACTCATTTGGCTTCCCAATCTGACTTGAACCAGCATGAGGCCATTTGTTTACTGTCTTTGGAGTAAATGTTTATTCAATTCACTGCAAAACACTTAGTAGGTTTAATTTTGCTACAAAATTGCTACAGACCTGATCTGAGTATCTGCCTCTTTGCCACTTTATATTGCCTGCTAAATTTAAAGTTCTTAAACATACCAAGGCTTAAAAAACAAGATGCCTTGGAAGAGAGTGGAAACAGAATAAACAGAGTAAGCTCTTAGGAGAGTTGTCAACATGTTGTTACTGATAAGAAACTCTCTGGTCATCGCATAGTATCTTGTGAAATCTTCAGAGAATAAAAAAGAACCTCTTAACTGATTTATTTTTCTTAATGTCACATTATCCTTCAGGGATAACTCAATGATTGGAAACTGCTTGGTGAGTTTTAATAATAGGTTTCCAGGCTTCACTCCCTGCAAGACACCAACAGCAAAAGGCTTCCACAAAAGGAATGAGGCTCACAAAGCAGATACCATCTTGGTAGGGAGGATTTTAAAGTGTCCTATGAGAATGCAATGACTAACAGCGTCAAAGTGGAGGCTTCTAGGGTTGACACCTTCTGCTTGGGGAAGCTTTCTTTTCTCTCACATCTGACCTCAAGTGCAAGGTGCTCATCTATTCCTCTTTTGTAATGTCTCAGGCTTTTCTGTATCGTTGGTAATAGTTCCTCCCAGATCTCTTTCCCCTACAGGATAATGGAGCAATGGACTTTTCCAGTGACCAACAGCATCTGCATAGCAGTGGTCGGCCAGCAGTAGTTTCTTTGTTTGTGGATTAAATTTTCAAACACCTGCAAATTTCATGTCTTTTCTCCTCCACCCACCCCTGGTTTTTGTTGTTGTTTTGTTTTGCTTTTTACAAAAGCAGAAGTTATTGAACTAGGAAATAAAAGAGAGAATTTGGAATTTTGGATTCTCAGGATCTTTCCAGCGGACATCATGGGCTTGGAAGACACACATACTCTCTCGCGGTCTTGGTTACTTTTTCATTATGCCATCTTAAAATATCCTCTGCCAAAGAAATTAGCCATTAGTTTTCATCTAAACTTTGGACAAATTCTTAGGATAAAGGCAAAAAGCAGCCATATTCTTTGCCAAACTACCACAACAATGGTCTCTATCCCAGCTGCTGTTTAAAAATCCTGTTTTCCCCTGAGTCTCCTTAGCTGGGCCTCCACAGTCCTCCTGGCCCTCAGTCCTGTCTTCCAGGCTCCTAGGATAGCCCGCTAAGTCCTGCTTAGAGCATTCAACTGCTTTTCTAGTCAAAAGTCTAGAGTATTCCCTCCAAACAAAAACAAAACAAACAAACAACCAAACAGTTACATCTGTAACAACCCAGTTTCTGGTACCACCTTCTGTCTTAGTTCTGTTTGTTTTCTATTGCCATGATAAGCTACCATGACCATAGCAACTTACAAAAGACAGTGTTTAATTTTAGCCTTACAGTTTCAGAGGGTTAGAGTCCAACAGATGAAAGTCATGGCAGCAGGAACAGCTGAGCTTAAATTTTGATCCATAACTTAGACTTAGCGAGAGAGAAATTGAGAATAGGAGTCTTTTAAAATCTCAGTGCCTGCCCCCAGTGTCACACCTTCTCTAACAAGGCCACACCTCCTAATTCTTCCCAAACAGTTCCACCAACTGAGGACCAAGTATTCAAATAGATGAGTCTGTGAGAGTCATTGTCATTCAGACCATCATACTCCTTTCTCTCTCCATGCACCATCTCTTCCCTTTCTTTCTCTGTGGACACTGAGTATCAGGGACAATGGTAATCAATTTTAACTATAAAGTAAAAATGGTTAATATTATATAACCTGGACATGAGGTTAATTACTGTAGTTCAAATTACCTGAAGAGAAGATAACACGTGGTTATCACCAATTAACCCTTCAATCAAAAGGGCAATCACAATTCTTATAACTAATAGCACAACAGACAATCACTGTAATTAGAATTTCTGCCGGAGAGTTTTGAATAAGAGGAAAAGTGAAATTGTCCAATAAGTTTGAATATGACAGGCAGAGACCAAATTAATGTGCTGAGGGGTCAAACAAAAGAGAAATGATGAACCAGAGAGAAAGTGAATGTGGACAGCAGCAGCAGAGGAGCCCAGGAAGAGTCCCTCTCTTACAGCAGAAAGATCCAAGCAAGCACTCACTAATTTGCCTTTCTTTGAGGAGATAGAGGCACAGAACAGGGAAAAGGGAATTGGAAAGCCTCTGATGCTCTGGCTAAGGGGAAGCCACGGTGCATCTGGGTTGTCTGGGCTTGTGCTGGTAAGGACTGGAAGGTCATAACAGACCGATGGGACGCCACAGCTGTGGAGTTTGGAGGTGAATTATGCATGAATATTGTTTCAGAAAGGAGCTAGCCTAGGTTCATTTTGAATAACTAAAAGTCTAAGAATAACAACATTCTTCCTGCTTAGTTAACTGAGTCTTCATCTCGCCAAAAAGTGGGAGAAAAGTCATCCTCAAGTGTGATGTGTGAAGAGCATATCTGCCTGTTCTTGCATCACACTTAATCAGCTCTTTCCAGAAGCATCAAGGCATGAAATGATGGCTAAACATTCTCCAAGATCTTTAAATCTTCAAGAGAGAGAGAGAGAGAGGGCAGATGCCACACAAAACTAAGATTTCCATCTTGCTGCAAGTGTGGGGCAGAAAGATGTCTTTCCTTCTAGGGTAATGAGAATTGTTATCAGTGACAGTTCCACTCTTCGAAAGTAATTTTATTCCAAAGGAACATTACTTTTGTACTTCACAGATTATTCTCTCAGTGTTTGGGGAATTACTAGCAAAAAGATGAGGCATGAGAAAGCCCTGTGCAAGCGTGTAAACATTGAATGGAGATGTCATTCTCCATATTCAATAAAGCACAGAAACTGTCTTTGGTAGCAGTTCACTGCATTTGCTCATTCACTTGCCTCAGACATGCTGCTGGTAGGAAAGGGAAGTGGAGAAGACTAGCCAGGGGCTTTGCAAGCATTCTGTTCTTAGAAAGCCTCCTGAAAACCAAGGCAGATGGCATATAAACAGCTGGAGCTATACTGAGAAGGTCAAAAAGACTGAGAGGCACCATCCACGTATTGGCTGTATGTGTCAGAGGCATGTCTTATTGTCCAGCTCCCTATCTGCAGCTACAATCTTCTTACCCTACCCAACCCCCTCACCATCTGGATTTCTGCAGGAGGTATCTCACTACTCTTTCCTCATTTTAATTTCTCTATGGCAAGTAATAGACTTTAAAAAAAAAAAAGAAAAGGAAAAGGAAAAACAACAACAACATGTCTTGCCTTGTACAAAGCTCTCTGATGGCTTCATATTGCATTCACAGCAAAATAAAAACCTGCATCCCAAGCACAGAGGTATCACCTCGCTGCCTTTGAATATTCTATTCTGGAAGTTTCCACTGGCTCCAACCCACTCTGTCTTGCCTTCCTCAAAGGGGACTTTATGCAGAGTTGCTGTCTCTCTCTTTTTGAAGGACCACAAACCAGGGTTTATGGAAGTAGCTCACTGTCATTCAGTTAAAACATCCCTTCTTCAGATAGCACCGCCCCCCGCCAGGGCTCCAAAATAGCATCACACCTTTTTGAATTTCTATCATTTTATTCCTAATTTTTGCAATCGATTTGAACCTAGATGGTCTTTTCACATTTTTATTTTCCTTTGCAATCACTTGTCCTTCTCTTACTAGAGGAGAAGGGCCACGTGGGCATATTTGTCCTAGTCATCACTGATGCCCCCCACTCTAGAAAAAGGTCTAATGTATCATAAACTCTTAAAGGACACTCACTGAATAAATGACTACTACTCCAGAAACTTTTTAAAAGATTACTGTTAGGACAGAGTGAAGAGGAGCTGTTGAAGGTGAAGATAGGTGTTTTCAATAATCTGAAGAGAAACCTTGAAGACCTGTGTGAGATGGACGTAAGAATGATGAGTAGCAACCGTGAGGAAACAAGGCTTTTGTGAGAAATGAAGAGGCATTTCCCACAGTCCCAGGAACACAGACCACAGTTGGCCTACACTGGGGTACAGGGAGGCCAGGTGAGAAGAAGGACAGAAGAAATAACATCCAGGGGACTCACACAGAGGACTTGGAGCCAAATTATACAACATTTATGGTCTCTGTGGAGAGCTTGCTTGCCTATGGTTCTCACATCCTCTCTCCCACATCCTGGGAAAGTATTGCTTAAAGAAGGGAGCCACAGAGGGGCCAGCAAAATCCTGCTATGAACTTACACTCTCTGGACAGCTGTTTTCTTCTAGTTCTGTTGATGAAATAATGTGCCTAGAATCAAAAGACCAAAAGTTCTCAGGCTTTGGCCAACTGTCAGTCATTGACCTTTTCAATCTGGTCAGCATGTATGATTATGGGTCAAACGTCAAAACATACTTGCATAGAGAGAGAGATGTCGATAACATAATTAGTAATATGGGCTATGACCAGAGGTCTCGGAGGGTGGGGACCTACAGCATTCGTATAATTCCCACTTCATTTCACTCTAGGTAGCTGAGTTCTGGAGGGTGGCCGGTGTGTGGCCTTCTAGGAATGTCAGACACTGGCTTGAGGCTGATACTCAATTGTCAATGACAAACAGACCCCATGAGCTGATTTAACTTCACTCTTGTCTCAAATCCCTACCCAGTGACTCATAACTTTCTCCTGACATCAGAACAGCTGGGCCAGCCAGCTGGAGAGAAGACATCCAGATGTTGCTGGCTGGAGCTCCAGGGGCTCTGAACTCTCATTGATGCTGTCCTCTCAGACTGTCTCAGAGGACTATGGGGTTAGGTGTTTCCCTCTCCCCATGTGGGTGGGAAGAGTAACTCTTACTGACTGCTTTCAACCTGTAGCATCCAAGTGTGTGAAGCAGGACACAGCAGCCCTTCTTTGTCTGCAGTTTCAGGACCTTTTATTGGGGGTGGGGGTGGGCAGATCTCTGTCCAGTCCTTCTGCAGACTGGTATAAGAGATACCCTAACAGGAATGACCACCCACCCTCAAGCATGGGCCTCACACATAGATCGCAGTTGAATATATACGAAAGGTCAAGAAGTTGGGGGAAGGGAAAAGAGAAAGATCATCGCTGATTGGGAAAAAATAATGCAGAACAAAGACTTCTTTATTGTATTAATATAAATTTAGTCTAGTTGATTGTTTTAAAAGTATGAAATGTGTATAAAGTTCTCATTCAGAATAGCTTGCTTGGACAAAAATCATACACATTGTTATCTGTTGGTTTGGTTTAAGTATCTTTGAATGTTTTTAAATTTTGGTGATGAAATTCTACAAGACTGTAAAAGGGGCTATTTTTGTTAATGAAGATTGAAATGCAAGCCAAGACAGATTAATTTTTTTTTTAAAAAAGTGTTGTGCATATTTGTTCCAATATGTAAGCATCTAGGAACAGAGCCTCTGAAGGAGAAGGACAAAGGGTCATGGGAGAAGGGAATGCACTTTTTATATTGAATTATTTTATGGGTTTTACTAGGGTTAGATTCTCATACTTTTGGAGGAGACAAACTGAGCTATTACTGTATTTAAAACAAAATAAAACAAAAATCCCCACAACTTATCTCCAGAGGCAAAAGTGAAATTATAGCCCAATAATATCTGCCAACTCTCCACTCCCAGAATCCTCTCACAGTGGGTTTAGAATACCATCTTCCTATATAAATGTGGCCAACACTGAAAGGTGAAGTGCAAAATCCAAGGCAAAGAACCAGCAAGCTCAAGGCAAATGCTCACTCTCTCTACTTTTCCCCAAAATAAGGCATTGCTACTTTATGTGAGGTTTCTTCTCTTCCCTGTTTCTGTGCTCACACCCATCCACAATATCTAACTTTACTGTCTTTTTCTAACTTATCTTTGTGCCAAAAAGAAAGAAAAAATTCAGTCCATTTATAGAAATACATCCAAAAGACTCTTGCTGATTAGAAGCTGAATGGATGTCCTTTTGGGTTAGTGTTTGCAGAATGGCCCATGGCTACTGAACAATGACAATGTGAAGAGGTACTCATGGTGTGGGGATAGGATCACCAAGAGCATCTCCATGCTCGCCCTCACCTGTGAAGAGCAGAAGGACTCTAGGAAGAACAAAGGATTACTTCCTCTTTTCTTGGCATCCCTGCTCTTCAAGGCCAAGTCCACTCTGTCACCTAGGAAATTGCTTTTCTCATGGAGAGTAGGTTAAAGTCTCTCATTGGGATAGAAATCGTTTCTTAATCCAGTTTTGACTCCAACTTTTAACTTGGAGGCAAGTGATGTCCCTGAGATGTGGCCTTTTCCTTATACTGCTAGATACACTATCATGTCCATAACCAAATACAGACTTCTGTAACACTGTCGGTTTAAACCTGACTTTCAAACGGGCCTGCAGGAGAGCTTCAAACACTGAAGCTGCCTGTGATGGCACCTAGAGATGGTAACTTGATAGATCTGGCTATGTGACCTGGGCTTTAGAAATTTTCGTAGATCCCTTGGAGCCTCTACTAGGGAACAGATTCAGTTTTAGAACTTGTAACTCACACATAAAGGGGTCCCAGGCACTAATCCTAATCCCTTCCATTGCCAAGATTTCAACCACAGCCAGGGATCATTAATCCTGATTCAAAATCCTATGCTAAGGCCAGCTTCATGGAGAGGCTTTAAAACTTCCCAAGGTTGTTTGGTGCCCACCCACCCTCACACCAATCCACTTACAAATATAATTTAATCCATTAAAAATTACAGGGAATCATACAGAAACTTCTTTTGCAGCATGGGGCCTGCAAAGTATTCTTAATGTAAACACAGACAATAGGTGTGCTTTCTCTTATGACAGGCTTGAAAGAAAGCAGGCCTAATTAACCCACCCAGATTCGAGGAATGGAGGCCATGTGAATACCGCCTTAGGAAGCCCATCTCACAGCCTTATCAAAACTGCCTTTCTCTTCAACCATGCCCCCTTAACCTGAGAAATATAAATTTTGATTACTGATTGCTGGGTTGTTAGTAACTAACTATATATCATCAGGCGCTGGTCACCAGTGTCTGCCCAGGCTTAATTATCTCAGCTGAAGGGAAAGTAACCCCATGAAAAAGCTGTTTTCCAATTAAAGCAGTTAGACTATGTGATTTGTCTCTCTGGCGATATCCAATTCGGAGTCCTTTTTCATGTTATTTGTATTATGTTCTTTTCCTCATTACAAGCCCCGAGTTGTGAATCTTGAGCTCCTAGCAAGAAACACATAAATATCAGGAGGCCAGCTGTCAAGCCTTGAAATCTTCAGCAGTCACCACCAAATTCCTGCCAGTAATTACAGAGTTTCCACTGGCAAATGCTCCCATTAGGGTTAAAGACTTTCTGGAAAACAAATGGTGTTCAGGGGTTCCCCTACTATAGTACCTAGGAAAGGTCACACAGTGTCACATGGAACCTACACCCATCCACACAACTTCCAGAAAGTCTTCTGATGCTCTACATGCTGCCTTAGCAATATTTTTTTTTTTTACTGTCAAGGATAAAAATATATTTTTTCTGCTATTATAAGAAATATTTTGGGTAAAGATCCAGGCAAAACTCTCCAACTCTGCATCTTCCTTGTCTAATGTGTCTTTGCTGTTCTTTGTTATTTATTTCACTTGAGTTTCTGCCTTCCGAGACTATCTTGACAATTCTTTATCCAGAGAGCAGGTACAAGAGTTCATCATCTCTGAGCCTAACTGGTCCCTCAGCACTCCGCAAACATGGACTTTGAATTCTGGATTAAGAAAAGTATTTGTGGCACCTACTGTATGGAGCATGCTGTAGATTGCGGTTTACTGGTGAAGAAGTCTCTCCATTCAAGTAGTAATATTCTAGTGACTGACAGATTCCTCCCGTTAGTGAGCTGTGTGGTCCTGACTGGGCTGTTTAACCTCTAAACTTCAGGATTTGAAATGAGCTAATCCTTTGGTCATTATTGGGATAAAACGCCCCCATCACATTTTTTTTTTTTAATGTGTAATGTATCTTAACTCTTCCCTTGGAGTCCCTGGAGTTGGCATTTGAAAAACTCAAGTGTCCATGTCATTCATCAGTTTAAATTTTGTGGAGGTGCCTCTCACATCGACACATGATCACTTTCCCCCTGAAACTTTCTCATCGCTAGTTTTAATTTTTTTCTGGGTTCCGAACATCAACCACAGCCTTTTGCTCCTTGAGCTGGAGATGACTGTATTTTGTTGCTACTTTGAACACAGTGTGGTGACTATTGACTGTAAAACTTGGTGGAAATTTAAAGGATCTCCTTAGGATAAGAAAGGTGACATTTTGTTGGGTCCAATTTCAGTGTCATGTCGCTGCAAAAAGATGAGCCATCTGCAGCCACTGGTATTGGTCCTGATTACTTGGCCCAAGGCTCTTTTGCCAGCCACACTACAAACACCTCAGAGCATCGAGTCTTTCTATTTCCAACCATTTAAACTAAGTATAGATTGTCTATTTATGAGCACAGCACTATTGATGTACTTACTATGACCCTCACCAAAAGGAGGGTGGGTGATCTAAGAAGCAGGATGGTTGAGGAAGCTGTATTGTCTCCACACCACACTGGGGATCTCCTGCCTCATACCTGGGGTTAACAGTATGTTCCAGACTCCAACTCACCCAAGTTGGACAGGTGAGCAACAGGATATCTCTATTGAGATGTTCACTTGTTTCTCTTCAAATCTTGCATTACTCTATGCTCAGCTAATGATTAGGTTTACTTTAATATCAATGATTTTTACCACTCACATTCCCTGTGCAGCCCAGTTACCTACCCCATTTTTGTGCCTTGGAGATTAATACCATTCCCTTAAGACTTCCCCCAAACTTCATCTCTTCTGTGAAATCTACTGGTGCCCATGGACAGCTGATCACTTGCTTCTCTTTTATTTATCACAGCCATCAAAGAGATGTTATTTGTTTACGAATCTGTCCACACCACTAGATGGTGAAACTTGAAAGGGCTCACACATGTTGATGTGTAAATAAATGTATCGATAAATAGTGCTACAGACAATCCCTACTGGGGGAGGATTTATAATTCATGGAGGAGACAGATGTGGTAATAACAAAGTGCAAAATAATGTATGCACACATATGTAACACACAAGAAAAAACTGTGTGTGTTCTGCTTGATATTATTCTATTATGGCTTAGATCAACTTGCTTTGCTTCATATGAGTTGGTGCCCTTGAAGTACATGGTTTTTATAGATTGCACTAGAGTTTCTTGTTTAAAGGCCTATTGTCTATACGCACCCTGGTAACTGAGCACACTGATGTGTACTATTTGTCTTTGTCTTCAAAAATACACGCTCATGAGATGTCAGATGCTGGATTCTTAGAGCAATGACACCTCAGCATTCTCTGGGATCTCTGACCTCATTACATTGTTGAGAGTACAGCTGAGTGGATATAAAGCTCATCACAGGAAAAAACTGTTATTTTGTGAAAAGTAAATTTTGTATTCCCAAGTTCTGAGTTATTAAATTTGTGACCTTATTATTGCATTAGAGGAGATATTTTATTCAATTTTATGGACAATAAAATAAGAATAGAGAGAGATGTAGCTAGTCCAGAATCCCTTGAGTATGAAAAGATGTTTCATTTTATATACTTCTGACAATGATGTTCAACACGGTTACCAAAGCCACTACCAGCCAAATAGAAAATCATGAAAAGGGTGATTACTGTCAGTCATACACTCATCATCACACATCTTTTTATCTAAACTTAAAAGGGGGGGCTACTGAGTTGTGTGGTGGCCCACCCCTTGAATCCTAGCACTAGGGAGGCAGAGATAGTGGATCTTTATGAGACTGAGGCCAGCCTGGCTTATATTGCAAGCTCCAGGCCAGCAAAGGCTACACAGGGATAGTGATGGTGTTGAATAAGAAAAACTGAGTATGGCCAAAAGATAAGCATTGCCAAATCAAACAAGAGGATTTGAGCTTGCTTTAAAAATGATAGTAATGATGATAGAACTATTTCTAATGCTTCAATGCAAGAATATACATGTGTTTCTCTCAACACATAGAAAAGCATTTCTCACATAAATGCTTTCAGAAAAGGAGCCAGCAAGGTGGTTCAGTGGGGAACAATCTAAGTTCAGTCCCTGGTTCCACATGGTAGAAAGAGAGGCGTCCTTCTGCATGCATACACTGTGACATGCTTGAACATACACATATAAATGAATTAAAGAATAAATAAGACAATTTAAAATACTTTCAGAAAGTGGTCTTATCCCAGAAGCCATAACACTATGAAAGTTTAAGTGAGTTATAGTGGAAATTCTACCCATCTGCCACCCAAAAGCTGATGGGAAGGTGAGGGAACACTGGCAACCACATACCACATGCTTTTAGCTTCACATTTACTTAAATGCTATTCTTAACCTCTCTCTGTCTCTGTCTCTCTCTGTGTGTGTATGTGACTCTCTCTCTCTCTCTCTCTCACTGTGTGTGTGTGTGACTTGACAATTCACTTCCAGCGAGGGCTTACTATTGGTCTTGGGCTGTCAGAGTCAACAGCATAGTGCGAGAAAGTAGTAAAGGGTTTTTGCTAGGAGTCAATCAGCGCTGCACAAGATAGATAGGATTAAGTTATAATACACACAGAGCTCAGATGTGAGCATCCAAACCTCTGCAATGGATGGAAAGCCCAATTCAGGTGCCACTAATTTAATAACTTTCAGATCTAAAAGGCACAAGGCAGATGCTCATTAAAAGAAGGAAAATATAGAGAACAGGGGGTTCACACTGCTGGTGGAAAGAAACAGGGGTGCAGCCACCATGGAAATCAGTGTGGAGTTTTCTCCAAAAGCTAAAAACAGAACTACCAGATGATTCAGGTACCTTGCTCCTGGGCGTATTTCCAAAGTCCTCTAGTGAGCATGTGATGGAGATGCCTGCAGACCTGGGTTTATATATATATATAAACTTACAAAAGCCAAGACATGGAACAAGCCTAGATGTTCATTAACAGATGAACATTAGATACACAATGTTTTATTCAGTCATAAAGAAGAAAAAAATTTTTCCCGTCTGCGGAAAATAAATGGAAAAAATTGTTACGCAAAACAAAAGTCAGATTCAAAAATACTATGTTTTCTCTCACGTGTATAACACACATGTTCATATATTATAGGTGTAGGGAGTAGGAGGAAGGTGTGGAGAGAAGACGGGGTCTAAAGGGACGGAGAAGTAAGGAAGGATAATAATAGGAAGAAAAGCAAAATCATGCTTTCTCTCACATGTGGAATTTATCTTCCCCTCACCCCATGTGTGTTGGGGTGGGCAGAAAAGACTGTTGGGGGGCATTAGAAGGAGGAAATGGAGAAAGGGAGGTAATGATGGGGGATGTACAGTGTGTGCATCTATGGAAATGTCACACCGAGGGCCTGAAGCATGTCTCAGCAGTCAACAACCTTTGCTGCCCCTGCAGAGGAGGTGGACCAAGATCCCAGCATCCTCACGGTGCCTCACGGTCTCTTGCAATCCCAGTGCCAGGAGACTCGAAGCCCTCTTCTGGCCTCTGAGGCTCCTGCACACATCTGCTGCACATAAGCACATGCAGAATCCCAAACATATACATAAATTCCTTTTTTTTTTCTAATCTTTACAAAAAGCGTCACAGTGAAACTCATTATTGTCACTAGTCTTAAAAATTAATAAAAATCAAAGAGAAGGAACATGCACTTAAGAAGAGAGCGATTTGGGGAGAAAGCAACACTGCTTTCTCTTCCATTAGCAGGTTTTTGTTGGAGATTAAGCTGTAGATAAGGGGTTTTTTTGGACCACATCAGTTAAGTGGGTCTAGTTATGAAGCAATTTCCAGCTCTCTAGCCTCACTAGAATTAACATCCAATCAACAAATTTCTTCAGCTTCCTTTTCCTTGTCTTATCTCCTGAATGGCTGCATAATATTCCTTTTTTTAAAAGATTTATTTATTTTGTATACAAATACCAGAAAAGGGCACCAAATCTCATTATAGATGGTTATGAGGCACCATGTGGTTGCTGGGAATTGAACTAAGGACTTCTGGAAGAGCAGCTAGTATTCTTAACCTCTGAGCCATCTCTCCAGCCCCCCATAATATTCTTAAGTGATTGACAGCGAGCATGACTCCTCCGCTTCCGATGTAAGCCTTTGGAATCAAAATTAGTTAGCAAGCTCCTTGCAGTTGGGGAACCACTCTCTTGAAATAGGGAGTGACCTTACAGACCTGAGTTCCTCCTGGCAGCCTACTCTGGTCTAGCTGATCCTGCAGAAAAAAAGTTGGACTTCAAAACGCCAGCTCAGGTGAGTCATCAGAATACTGAAACAGACTGAGCTCAAATGTCCACTCGGCTAATGAGACTGCAATGGGAACCTGGAAGAAGTGGCAGTGGTGTGCTAGTCTTTCCCCAGCCCTTTCTCCCTCCCTCCCACCTGAAAACGGGGCAGGAACAAACCCAGCTCTGCATTTCCAGTTCTCAAATGCAAACAGGACTTTCCTAAGTCCTGATTGATGTGCAGAGACACTTCCTAGATACTCAGCGGACTACAGAGGCTGCTGTGGTTCTGTAATTATATCCAGCCCCACACTCATCCACTCCACAGCTATGTACGGCTGTGCTGGGGGGTGGGGAGTGTATGTCACTGTCCACCAGACAGTAATGACCACCAGGTGTCACTTTGACTTTGGAGCATAGTGAAGGAGACAAATGAATTTTTCCCTGGATGTGTTAAATTAACTAATAAATTATAGTTGTGAAATTGTCATAACAATAAGCCAAGGCGCTAATGGCAGTGGGTGGATGTTTCTGGTCTTTGAGAGTACATTAACCAGTACAAACAAAGCAAGAAGAACCAAGAATAAAGGTGAATAAAGAATGTTTGGTGTGAATAAGGAAGTTTTCCTATTTCAGTGAGTTGTTTTAGTATTTTAAGACATATAGCTAACTATAAGAGGGTTGTTATAAGGAAGAAAAATGCACACTAAAGAAGCAAGTTATGAATTCTCTCTCCTTTCTCTCTTTCTTTTATCCAAGGACAGTTTTTGATTTCCTGGTTGGTCAGAAGGTGGTCACATTTATTGTGGTCATTTGAGCCAGTATGTTGTAAATTAGTTTACATTAAATTACATTGAAAATACCATTATTTACATTACTCACATACCAATATATGAGTTTCTAATGCTTCTGATCATTGGTAAAAGACAGTTAACTCTGAACATGAGGTCATCTCACGGGAGTTCAGTGTTGTCGCTATGTGGACACAACCCTGTCGCACATAGTCTTAATTTTTTTAAGTATGAACTTTTCTCTCAGTTCTCTAAAGCATTGTGGGCTCCATTTCCATTGAACTGAAAAGACAGATGTTGTCTCCCACATTCCCATCAGAAGTCCGTGTGTTCCGGGAGGTCAGCAAATCACAACTTAGCTGTTCCACACTGCATTAAGACTGACATTTGGCATCCCTGATATGAATTTATTTCCAAAGAGGAAAACAGCCTCTAGTAATCACTTCTTTTCCTCCAAAGGGGAAAGATATTTTAGAAAAGTTAGTTGCTGTTAAAAATACTTATACTAGACATTATTTTTTTTAAAGAAATAAGGTTATGTACAATTTCATTTGGATTATGAAGGGTCAAAGCCCATGTTTACAAAATGTTTGTACCTTCAGAACAGGCTATTGGAAATGCAGAGGCTGCGTGTTCTTCATTAGTCAGTGACCAAAAGTACCCACTTGCATTTATTTTATTTTTTTTTAAACACTTTTATTTATTTATTTGCCTTGGTGTTTGCCTGGAACTGGAACTACAAACAGTTGTTAGCTGCCATGTGGGTGCTGGGAATTGAACCCGGGTCCTCTGGAAGAGCAGACGGTGCTCTTAACCACTGAGCCATCTCTCCAGCCCCCCCACTTGCATTTATGTAATGTATTTTCATAAAGTGAGTCCTCTGCCCAAAATTTTTGCAAAACAGTATTTTGTAGGGTTATGGGGTGTCAAGCTCAGACCCAGCTGTTGATATGTAATGAGCTAGTCATTCCAACCTCACAACACCTTTGGGTGCAAGCTGTTATTACCCCATTTTACAGGGGAGGAGACACCCTAAGGCCACACACTAACTAGTAAGCAGGGAGCTGGGGTTCAGACCTGGCAGAGCTGGCTCCAAACCCCACATTCCTAACTACTACGTGGATTGTCCATCTAACCGGAGCCATTTTTCTCTTTAGTTCACTAAGCATTTAATATGTGGCACTTAGTCTGTGTAGTACATTGTAGTAGAAGTGGGGGTGGTATAAAATGGAAAAGGGGTGAGAGATTTAAAAAACAAAAAAGTCCGGTGCTGGGAGATAGCATAGTTGAGAAGGTGCCTGCTGTACAAAAGAAGACCCAAGTCCAAAAAACCCACATTTACAATAAGAAAGTTGGCTGTGGTGGTGTGCCTGTAAAGGCAGTGCTGGTATGAATGGTGTGTGTGTGTGTGTTCACGAGCACAACAGATGAGCTTCCAGTTCAATGAGAGACCCTGTCTCAAAAACGAAAGTTAGAGAGTAATCAAGGAAGGCATGCCTCATCTATCTCTAGCCTCTGTATCCTCTGTATGTGTACGAATACCTCTGCACACATATACCCCTCCATGTTCACAGTTTTGTGGGCCAGCAGGATGTGGATCAATGGCCACACGCCAAAGCTGTAAACATTGCTTTTTTTCTGGTGGTTCCTTTTAGGCCCCTTGGTTCCTTCTGATGGTTTAACCTGTGCCCAGTTCAAAGGACCTTGTATGAGGACCTTCGCATTGATCTGTGAATCTCTGAAAGCCACCTTTTCCCAGCCGCCCAAACCTGGTGACAAAGTCCTCATCCACATCACAGAACTTGAAAGCGCTGGTCCTTTGCATTTTGTCACACATAGCCAGTTGTTAAGGTATCATTAGCAGGGCCCAGACAGAGATGACAGGTGTAAACAGTTCATAATTTACGATGTGCAGGATCAGGTTTCTCCACATCCTCTGCCAACTGCTCACAAACACACTAGATCTTGACTTCTCTGTATGTACTGAACACACTCTGGCAAAACTGTTCTTAAATAAATCCTGTAGGGCATCTATTTGGTAACACTTTGGCCATTTAAGACTCTTTAACTGTTCACTTTTAAACTTATTTGTGATGGGTAAAAAATAGTTCAGCAGGTGAAAGCACTTGCTGCGCATTCCTGCTGACCCAAGTTCAATCCCCAGGACCCACATAAAGGTGGAAAAAGAGAACCAATAGTACAATGCTGTCCTCTGACCCTCACACACGCCCCCTCACCACATCATGCACATACACACAACAATAATTAAGTAAAAAAATACAATGTTACAGCTGTTCTACTCAACGCTCATGGGTGATGTTCTGTAGAACTAGGCAAGCACATGTTTCCTGGATCCCTGAGAAGAGGTCTTCTTTCCTCTCTGACCTGTGGGGTTTCTGGGCTCCTATGCATCCGACAGGGCATGTTTGAAAAGGCTGGCAGCTGAAGCCAGCCACTCATGGTTTTGCACAGATGTGCGATTTCTTATGCCTTTTTATTGGGCATACTTAGCTGCCTTCTGCATTTTTTAGTGCTGACATGTTTCAGTAAAACTTTGACTAACTGGAATTCTTGGGGGAAGGGCATTCTGGTTGAACGATTTCCTGGTGAAACTGAAAGTTATTTAGAAAGCCCTTGTTATTGAAAATCTATCCAAAGTATATCAGCACACTTTTCTCTGGAGTGAGGTAGAGCTGTGGCAGAGAAATGAGCAGAGCTGTTTTGGAAGGCAGAAAAACAGGTTTAGAAAAGCTGCTAACTACTGGCCAGAGCTTCCTCTTGCTAGAAAGCGGTTCCCAGGGGCAGATAGGAGTCCAAGGTGGTTTTTTATTTTCCCCTCAAAGCCTCTTGCCCCTGGTAGCACTGACTTTCCTGCTTCCCCAAACAATAGGCAGAAGGCACCAGCTCACTCCTAGCTGCAGTCTATCTTTGAATCCCAGGCTGCTCTCCCCTAGCTAGGCCTGCTCTGGTCCCCAGGCTCTCCAGCGGTGACCCTCCAATCCTATGCCCTTTCTCTGATGGTGTCATTTTCTTCTAATTCAGACATTCCTATAAACATGCCAGTCTCTTTTTCTTTTACCTTCTTCCTTTTGCACAAGGCTAAGCCATTACCAAATGCCTGGGCCATGAGCGGCATTTACTTCGTATTCTCCCATCCCCTTGGAAGCCCAGTTTCTCTCCACCTCCTAGAGCCAGTGGCCTGGGCCATCAAAGACGAATCAACCTGATCCAGGGCTTGTTGTTTCCCTACGCTCATATTGCTGTCACCATTTTGTTTTGCTTAACTTCACTTGTACCCAGTGCAAATCGGGCCTTATCAGTGCTTCCCAAAGCACAGAAAACAATGGGCAGATTTCTGGTGTAGCTCACAGCCTGGCTCTGCTTGGTGCTTTGTCCATGACCTTCCAGGCAAACTGCCTTTTGAGCTAAGTACTAGCCTAGCTCCTTCTGCAGATGATCTCGGCTCACCTTCCTCACCACAGCCATCCCTTTCTTCAAGGGGGAACCTCAGCTGTAAAGATAAATGCTCTTGTTTATATGCATACACATTGAATTGCTGTCCTGAGGTCTGTATCAGGAACATTGTTATTAAATTTACAAATGAAAAAATGAAGACTATTCCTTTACTCCACAAATCTTTTCTGGAACTGCAGAAATCCTACTCAATGAAGAAGTTCATATTTTAAGCTTTCTGGCAATGGAAATACCAGAAAGGGCACTCTGCAACCCATGTGTGTGTGTGTGTGTGTGTGTGTGTGTGTGTGTGTGTGTGTGTGTAAATCAATCCACTCAGCCTAAGACAACACTTGAAGAGTAGTGAGCAGGTCAGCAGAAGGAAGGTGGGAAGGTAGCCAGGGAGCAAACATCCCAGAAGCCGGCAGAGGAAGGGGAGGGTACACTAGAAATCGGTAAAATAGTAGGCCAAGTAATAAAGTCACTAGTCTAGTGAGCAAACAGGGAAGCAGGAAACACACACACAGAACTGGCTTCACTGCTGGTTAGGACAAGGACAGAAAGGCCATGGGTGGTACAGAACAGACAGAGAAAATGCACACTGACATACGAGGCAAGTGTGGCCTTCTGAGCAGGTGGGTAGCAGCAGCCTAGCGAAGGTGTTTGAATTTTGGGTTATTATACCATAATGATAGCAATATTGTTCTGAGTTTGTATTCAACAAGAAACACAAGCTACGCTCTTTTCTAACGAGAGACAGAAGGTGAGTAGATGAGTGTGGATAAGGTTACTGGGAGTTGGTGGAGGGGAACCATAATTAGGGTATATTATGTGAGGGGAAAAAAATCTCTTTTCAAGAAAAGGAGAAAAAGAAATACAGGCAAAAACATTGGTAGTTTAAATATCAGATAGAAATGTATGTTAATGACAAGAGAGTTCAATCCAACTTGAAGGGGTCCAAGCCCACCAGTTCAGATTCACAGGGAGCCGTGAAGCAACATCATTTCCAGGCTACACATTCCATCGAGGTTATAATATAAAACATGATTGAGCCTCAGCTTTGGGGAGGCTGAAAATCGTAGCTCCTTTCAACAAATATCTAACATTTACACTAATTAACTAATTAATCTTGGCGGTTTTGAGAATGGAACCCAAGGCCTCACACACGCCCAGCAAGCATCTTCCCAACCCAGTTCAGCTTTTAAATGCATTAACTTATTGCCATAAGCACAGAGCTTCCAGTACCAGATTTCCACTTCCAGAGATGACTCATAGACCTAAGGTCAACTGAAGAGTAGGCATGTATGCCAGCCATTTCACATAACCCTTTAGTTAGCTTGAAATAAAAACCCACAAATGTTTAACTGCCAACCCCCAACTATGTCCATTAATCTAATCCTATTTTCCAAGAACAGAATGATTTAAAGTAACGATGCCCACCTGACTTTTGATTTGCCCAATTCTGCCAGCAAGGAACATGACTGTCTTCGCACAAAGCATCAGTCATGAAAACAGGTGTTAGGCATAGGTGTGGAACATTAGCCAAAAGCAGTAAATTTGCCTTGGTGCATCCGTGTCCCTCCCTACTACTGAAATTGGATTAGTCCTTTGATATTACGTTAAGAGTGATTGGAATTTAATTTTAGTTAGGAAGAGCTGAATCTGCTGTTTACTTACAAACAAATAAAAGAATCCTCTTCCCAGCATAGGATTCCTGCTTGGCTGGTTTTAAATAGACGAGGCTGACCAGATATTTACCATCAGCTTGGTGAAGAAAGAGACATTGTCCCGGGGAGCCAGAGTCATGGGAATTTAGACCACACAGTGATGTATTGCTCACTGCGAATGGACTATGACCCATGTCTCACTGTACATTTCACAGAGGTGGGACCAAAACTTGCCCTGAGAGCCAGCCTACTGGGAAGACAGCAGGGACTGAAATAAGATTGGGAAACCCTCACTGGCAGGCAAACAACAGCACAAACTGCAATATGCTTATCAGGGTTTGACCAAGAAAAGGGCCCCAATCTTCCCCAGAGCATACTGGCACCAGTCCCAGGCCCGAGGCTCCTGAATGAGGCCTCTCTCTCAGCAGAGCCTCAGTCAGGTACTCCATTGTCAGCCTTGAGATGTTCTCAGCAGTGCACGGGCAGCTGCACAATGCCAGTAGCCTCTGAATGGGCGAAAAGCTTTTTTTATTCAGGCCTTGTGTGATAAAAAAGAAAAAAAAAAAAAAACCTCACCAAACTGGTGTTCTTTTGTGCTTTACAAAGGCAATACTTTGCTGGCTCCAAGTTCAAGATTCATGGGATATTAGGAGAGGCAAGATGGCATGTATTTGCCTGTGTGGACAAAAAGAATAGGCGTTCTTGAGAATGAAGTCCATAGCAAGAGCAGGCCAGTGTTAGGAACACCTACCTAGCCAGCAGTTAGAAGGTGAATGCCTCAGGCAGCAATCACATAAGCACACACACACAAACACAGAGAGAGAGAGAGAGAGAGAGAGAGAGAGAGAGAAAGAGAGAGAGACCTAACCATGAGAAATGACAGGGTGTCTTCAATGAAAATAAACATTTGACACCGAGACAGTAACAGAAAATGTAATTCCAGGAAGGTTAGAGCCAGGAGGAACCAGAGAACAAGAAAAGTTGAGCCTCAGTCATGGGACAAGCCTATTCTTCCAAAGAAGATAAAGGGCTCACCCAAAGGCACCTGCATATTTCACAAACAAACAATATCTGGACACTCTGTACTGGGGATGCCAAGGCCCTTCTATACACTATGCACCTGAAGCAGTGTGGAAGGTTCCACGGAGATCTCACACAGAATGCACCTGAAGCAGTGTGGAAGGTTCCACGGAGATCTCACACAGACTAAGGAGCTAGTGTTGCTATTTTCTAGTTGTGACTTAAGGGAAAATTCCTTTATTCTTCCAATCTCAACTGACTTAACTCAAAAAGGGGGACAAGAGTCACACGCGCCTTTAGGATTACTACCATAAGTCATGGGTGTTAGTATTTTTCGCGTGGAAGGATAAAACACCGTAGCATGCTGCCAAGGAGCCATGTTCAGCTTATTGGAGGAACAGGTCGGGGAGGGGAAGAGAAGCAGGGGGGTGGGGGAGCAGAGAAGGAGAAGGAGTGTCTGCCACATGGTTGTGGCTCTTTAAAGGGTGACCATGTAGACACGCCCAGGAGTGGCGTGGCATGCCCCATCAGAGTGTCTCTGCAGGCTGGGGCGTGGCCACACGGCCACGCCCACACTAACAATGGGCATCTTATAAGTGCTGGTTGTTGAGCTTATTTCTATTAAAAGTAGCAGTACCATTTGCATCTCAGGCATTGAAAGGTTATAGAATAAAGGGGCAGGGAGGTGGAGGGGCATGGTAATGGCAAATACATAGCGAATAACTACAGAGGTATATGAGCATCTCGGCATGGACGGGATAGATAGGCATAGGCAGGTCGCACAAGCCAGAGGTTTAATGGCTTTATCTGCTCTTGAAAACATGAGCCAAATGCTTAGTGTGAGTAATTATCAGTTGCCCTTAGACTGAATAACAAGCTTCTTCTAGAGCAAAATAGGTTCAATGGTTGAACTTCATTTTTTTTCCAATATTAGTAATAGGGGTTCATTGATCTTTTAAAAGCACCATTGACTTTCTCAAAATAATTTGTCGCTGAACATTTTAATTTTTTTTTTTTTTTTGATGATCAGTGGTATCCTAAAGTACTAATGTGGATAGCTACAAGGTATTACCCCGAATTATCTTGGCATCAAAATTGCACATACATGGAGCCTCTTGGGAGGTATACATAGTGCTAGTCATATAGCCCTGGGTCTTAGGAATGGTAGGCAGGCATTCTACAAACTGAGCTACATTCCCAGCCACAGGGTGTGGTTTTTATTCCAACAATAATTGGTAATGTTGTATTGCTACCTTGTTCATTTACTTATTCTTTATTTTTATGTGGCTATTTTTCACATATAAATTATATACCTCTCATAAGCAAATAAACATAATGGACATTGATCAAGTTCAATATTATCATTACTCTAATCTCCTTCCCTCCCTTCCTTGTGTAGCTCCTGGCTGTCCTGGAACTTGCTCTGTAATCCAGGCTGGCCGACAATTTGAGATAAACCTGCCTCTGCCTGTGCTGGGGACTAAAGGCATGAGCCAGCACCTACCAGCTTGTCCCTCTAACCTTAAACCACATCACCCTAAACAGTCTCAGTGTATCTCACACCAGTGACGTCCACTAGCATGCCAGTTGTCATACATACACTTTCTGGAGTCTCCTTTTCTTGTTTTTCTTTGCGTGTTTGTTCAGCAATACATTTTGCTGTCAGGTAACCTGTTGGAGTTTGCACTGGAACTCACTAATAACAGCAAACAAAACATTTTGTGTTCTGCACATTCTTCATTATATTATCAGTCAAAGTTTTAATATTTCCCCTCCCATTCATCCTTAAGTGCCACACTGCCAGGCTTACATCTTGAAATGTCAAAAATTAGCCTTTCTTTCTTTGGAAGAAATGTAACCTTTGCAAGGTCGTCTATGTGAAGCTTACACTGTGGCTCTGCCTCTGAAAGCTGGAGGCAGTAGTAGGTTGCTCTTGCACTCTTTATTCTGTTTTTATAGTGTTCCTCCTGAAAGATGTCACATATTCCTAAATCTAAGGTAATTAGAGCTCTATAAACTGTTGCGCGCGCACATAACACAACATGCTTTGAAAGCAGTTGCCCTGTTTTGCAATCCGAGAGCAAAACAAGCTATTGAGAGCCACGACAGGAGAGTTCTCCTGCTGCTGCAGCTGTGTGGGGTGGTGTGCAGAGCTGATCCCGTGTGACGGCTTACTCTCCAGGGAAAGGCTGCCAGGATTCCTGCCTGGTGACCCAGTGCCTGGCTGCCCTAACTTCAGCAATTATTCTCCCATTGACATGGGCATCTTTTCTTTAGTTTGTACACAAGTGAGCCCCCTCAAACCACACACACACACACACACACACACACACACACACACACACACGTGTCAAAAGACAGATAGATTTCTCTCTTGATATTCACTCACAAAAGTGGCAGATACTCAGATGTATTATTTCCCAGAATTTTTGAAATCCAGATACTGTGTCATTTATTAGTTTACTTCTGGTCCGAACAAGAGCTTTTTGCTTTTTATATGAAATTTTAATCATTTAGGGTTTCAGAGGCCCCAGTCATTCTTAACCTATCTTAACATAACAAAATGCAATATATAGCTTTCTCTGGTTAAATTCAAGTTTGTGGATTAAAACTTGAGAGTTTATGGTTAGCCGTCATTTTTTTAATGTTAATTTTTCTTTCCATTACAAGTTCATTGTCTTTTTCACTGTATAACTTCAACAAAATTTCTTTTTTGCACTGTAGCATCTTAGCTAAGGAAAAGAGTCCTGTATATGCTGCTTAGTTTTTTGTTTGTTTTTGTTTTTCAAGACAGATGACCTGGGATGTGATTCAAATACTCATGTTCAAAGTACGTAGTTACTGCAACACTAAAACAGTCATATTTTCATTGAAAAAGAAAACTGCAAAATTGTGCTTTTAATTAAAAGTCATTTCAAATACTTCTTTAAAATACAGCAGTAAAAATTATGATTGTGCCTTCAAGCCAGTCATTTCCGCCACCATTACAAATACGCACTCAGGCAGGTGGTGAGGAGGTTGCTATCAGCCTAGGCCCGAGTATCATCTCCAGCATGTTGGAAGTCTGACATCCTGGATGACCCCTTGATTAGGGTGTCCTCAGAAGAGCCCAGGGTTCTCACTGAACCATTCTTCCTGGAGTCTGACCATTGCCACACTCTGAAATACTTGAGAAATCAACTCCTTCATCATTCACTTTATGTGAACCCAGTGATGCAGAGCTGGGCATAAAGTTGGCAAGATCTGGTACAAAGTTTTAAGTTTTTCCCTCAAGACTCCCTGTTTGCCTAGAAATCAGTCATATTTTATAATTCCAAAGGATTGACATTGTATATATGCTGCACAGGAGAGGGATGTGGAAGGAGAAACAGAGAAAAATAATGTAAGTAAGTATGAACGGCCAAAGATGCCACTTTCCGTTGGCAGTTTATTCTCATCTGACTGGCACCAATACCTGACAACAATTTCTACTTTAGATCAGCATCTTTTGGCACTTAGATGATAGTGTATTTCTACACATGGTTGAAAGCGGACAGAAAAAAAGGCTTGTGTAAATAATGGTTTCCATTACTAGTGCTGAACTCACGTCAAAGCTCTCAATCCATCCCAAGACAATAAGATCCTCAATCACGATAATATTTAGATGACAACATAAATTACTTACAGGGCAGACTGTTCTGCCTTGTTTGGTATTATTCAGGGCGAAATTCAGGAGTCAGATCTGGATCATGTCTTTCTCAGCTGAAAATGCCTGATAATATTCATGAGGAACAGCAGGGAAGGGGTGGAAACAGAGGAAGAAGGCCACCAGCTGAACAGCATGCTGTCCCTGCTACATAGATTAAAAGCTGGTGAGAATGAAAAGTCCGGGGTACAGTAAATATTCAAAATCTGGCAGCTTCAAGTTAATTCTGGGAAGCTTTTGGTCTTTGCCGACCTAACCCTGATGTGTTAGTTTTCAAAAGTCCTATACTGTAGATTGAGGGTGGAAACATGAAAATCATCAGATTATTATTTTAATGAGTACTGCTACTCCATGACATTCGAAACCAATGTTCTCAAAGGAAACCAGGCTACACAACCATGACAAGCCTCTCCAGCTCCAAAGACATTGAGAAGAGCAGTGAGATAATTAGTTATGACATTTTATCAGATGCTATCTACCAGTTATGCTTAAGTCTGCAACCAAAGCAGATCAATGTTAGAATGTCCTTAAAAATAATATATCCCATCACACCGAGAAGTACATTCCCATCCAAAGGGCCTCCAGAACATTTTTTTCCCTTTATGCTCTATTGTGCTTCTTCTCATGAGAAACTTCTGCAGCCTTTCTCTCTCTCTCTCTCTCTCTCTCTCTATATATATATATATATATATATATATATATATGCATATACATGTAATTTTAATGCCCCTTGTACAGCAACCCTCCTGTCTTTCATCTTTTATAACAGCATCCAGAAAACATTTATTTCTTCCTCCCTAACTTCCTACCACACAGGATTTAAAGGCACCATGAGTGTCTACATCTGTGGCATCAAATAAACTAACAAAATAAAAGTCAAATTCTAAGAGTTTGGATTTCTTTGAAGATGAAGTTTTTGGAAAGCCATCAGTCGGGGCTGAAAGTGTGGTGTCATCATCATTTATAAAGCTGTCCTTGCATCAAGCTTGAGAAGCAGGAAGCGACTGTGGGGATGTGAGAAAGGAAGCAAAGGTGGGGTCCCTCCACTGCAGGCACCATGACCGCTCTTCTACTGACTCCTAGGTTGTCACTGCCATTATCACAAGCCATTGCTTCAGCATATACTTAAACCCTTGAGACGCCTGTCTTTTGCTATTGTTGCCATCATTATGGAGCAATATTATTATTCTATTATTCTAATTCTAATCTATTATTCTCAGATTATAATGCTGAGACTCAGTAGTATGTGGACCATGCGCACCTGTTAGTATACTCACAAATCTAAACATAATTGAAGGCTTTTGCCCTAATCTCAGGAAATGGTAGCTTTACTCTTCTTCAAGGTGATGTCAAAGTCATTCCCAAGTACTATGGAAAGGGGGTGGGATTTTCTATTATGGCAATAACCAGATTCTTTTAAGCTATAAAAGAGTTACCTTGCACTTCATAACTAATTCAACTGTACTTTTTGATTCTGAAGATTCTGAAAGACTCTTACAAGTGACCTCTTGGTCCAGGAAAGGGCCCTTCTCCACTCCTCCCATATAATATGTGAGAAAATAACGCATTTTGGAAGAGGTTCTCTCTCACCTGAAAGCCCTCTGCTCTCATGGTTTCTGAAGTGTTTTTGCCGTACTTCACTCCATCTTTGGTTTCTTTCACTAGGTTCGGCTAAGAGCACCATTTTCCTTGCTAATATTTGCATTACACTGGAAGCATAACCAGCTGCAGAGATATCCCCATTTATTTCAACCAAAGCTTAATATCTAAACTTTACGCTTTTGAGAACAAGGCCAAATATTCCACTCTTCGAACCCAGAGAGTGTCAGGAGTGATTAACACACAATGACTATTTTATCTTCTCCAAAGGGTCAGAATCTAACTGGCTTCCTGACCCTCCACGACTGTTTAACACAGATTAGGTCAGAGAAATAATACTCCTGCATGCTGACCTGAGTTTTTCCTGGCAGAAGAAAAAGTAAAGAGAGATGATACGGTAAAGCCAGCAGCAGATGTGGGTTGATTATGTGGCCCAGCTTCGGTGTTCCTAATCAACAGCCCAATGTGCTTAAATTCAGAACCAACCAGCTCCTTATCACTCTGCCTTTGTCTCTTTGTTTTCACATTTCTGTCTCCTTTGCTTCTCCATTAAGGTCTGTGATCTGTAGGGCAGCTCTTTAAAATACACATGGAGGGTCTTTGATTATGTAGGCTTGTTGGGACACTAACAAACACAGACATGGGACCGAAGGCTTCTACCACTCACCTCAGGAAACTGTGTTTGTTGACAAAGTTCTTACGAGGATCATCCTCACCTTAGTAAATATAAGACAATGAATTTTCTTTTCCCTTTAATGTTTTGCTAGTAAGTTAGGCATTGGGAATGATAAGGCTAGCCTACTTTTTTTCTAGCATAAATTTACAAATGCTTCCTTTCTGTTTCTGTTAAGTTTGAAAGCAACCCCCTTCCAGCCATCATAAGTCAAAGTGAGTTTCTATGGTCATTGAGAAATTTTCTTCCCAATCTTTCTCAAGGTTGACCCTGAGACATGTATGTGGGGTGACACAGACACAGGATCTATGACATCTACCAACTTTACAGCTTTCTTTTATACTTCTAGGTCTCCCATGACCCTGAGAATGGAGTCTGTCAAACAGACTGAGACCATTATTAAAAAGAAAAAAAAATAAGGAACAAAGAGAGACTTTGTGTTTGCCATGATGTTACCATTTCTCGTCAATGTTTCTCTAGTCTGGTATTTATTGCCTTTAAACTTTGACTTAGAAGATGAATTGGCAAATGACTTATCAGCCTCACCTTCCACTGGCCAGGAAATTATGTATAGGGAAAGTAGCTGCCTCACGTACCTCCTAATGGGCTTATTCGCACTGGGAAATAAATGGGCAGCACTGAATGAGGAAAAGGAGCCCATCCAGCTTTGATGTAAGTTCAGAGGGATCATCCAGATGTGGTGACAATCTGTTCCGAGGAGGGCTCTTTCTATCCCAACATCCTCACTGAGGTCCTGCCCTCCATTGTAACTCAGCAGGCACCTTGGCAGAAATCACTCACCTTTTAGAATTAAAGAAACACAGCTCTGAGCTGTTAGCTGTTCGTGAGGCTGTTATGGGGGCTGAGATTTTTTTATAAGGGCTGTAAATCATTTTAGAAGCAAGAAGCTTTAATAAAATGATAAATCATTTCAATAATAAGTATGTGCTGGAGATCCAAGAAGAGTCATGTTTTGTTGATGGGAAAGGCCAAGGACTTGGTGATAATTCTAATCCTACAGGCCATTGAAATGATGATCTTCCTTATCACTCAGCACTCTTACCTCTGCTATATTTGTCCACGTGGCCCCAGGGTTATTAGGTAAGTATTAGTCTCTGCACTGCATTACATGGACAAGTCAAGGTCCAGGTATTTATCTCCAGAGACATTGTGATCTCTTACCATCTTGAAAGATAAACTACTAAAAAAACACCCTATGTCTACAATGTAGTTAACTCAGTAGTTAAAAATAGCCTGCCCCTCCTTTTCCTAAAATAACCCCTATTTTTGCAGCCTATACTCAAATCCATGTGTCCTTTCGACCAGTGCCTCTCACAAATTAACCTGCATGCCAATCACCTGCAGATTATGACAGGGTGATGCGTCCTCGCTGGGTGGGCTGGCATCAGTCTGAACATCTGCATTTCTAATCAGCTCTCAGGTCACAGGGCTGAGGCTGGCTCAGAAGAAGGCTTTCGATGCCTCAACCCAACCATGGGGATGTAACTAAGTAATTACTGAGAGTTCTTCCCTGGGGCCAGGAGATTGCCTGGGAAGCCCCATACTCATTACAGTTCCTTATAGTAACCCCCCTCCAATTAACATAAGAGGAGAGCTGGGAATTCCGAAGCTTTCAGTACTGAGCTCTCACAGTCTATACAGAACCCACCCATTTTCCCAACCCATCCCTGCACACTTCAGCCACTCCAATCTCTTTTTATTGTTCATTATCACTAGTCTGAGCAAACACAAGCTTTGGCCTGATAAGTAATCAACTGACTTTTCCATAAATACAGATTTTCACAAAACAAAGTGGGGGGGTGCAAAATGGAAAGGTGTTAGATATTCAATTTATTTTAGGTTCCAAACCTAGTTTTTTCCCCTTACGTTTGCTACCTGATTTCCATTAAGTCATTCTGTTTGTGCTCTGCCTTTGATTCAGTTTTTCCTGCTGTTCTGAAAGGGTTTAAAAGAATTCCTAAAAAATCTATTAGACAAAAAAAATAATAATAATAAAATGAAAAGCCCTTTTTATCTTGTGGCATTAAAGAAAAATGGTAAGTAATATGATGAGGACTAAGTGTCCTGAGAAGGTACTCATTGATGTGGCTGAAAAGTTCCATATTCAGTGTTATGGAAAATACCTGCTTTGATCCTTTTCTTCCAGGTCATCCTAATTGAATTACTACCAAGACATACACTAAACCCTCTGAGTGTATCCACACAGCAATTTATGTTTGTTTTAAAACTCAAACACATATATGAACAGGGTGCTATCAAAATGAGTCCATTTTATCTATTCTTAAAGTAAGGAGGATGTTTTAAAAGCGTTTACCATTTTCCTTTATTACTTCACTGGTTTCTCTTTAGTAAAACACTGATTAAGAAAAGGTTTTTGTT
The DNA here is from genome assembly GCA_004025045.1 of Sigmodon hispidus. NCBI lineage: Eukaryota > Metazoa > Chordata > Mammalia > Rodentia > Cricetidae > Sigmodon > Sigmodon hispidus. Next base: position 72,469 of record PVIH01000739.1, on the reverse strand, counting down.
TTATCTATAGCAGAAGCTTTCTTTATTTCCTAACCATGTGATTAGCAAACAAGCATTCAGACTGGTCAACAATATCTTTGGATCTAAGCCAGAGGAGAAAATGCAATGATGTACACTGCTATACATCTGATACTTATATTAAGATACTAAATGACCTCCAGTCAATACCAGTGAATGTAAAGCAGTCTGCAAATAAGAAGGGGACATGACCAGCATGATTAATTAAGTATATTACACTAGAATCTTATAATATGTAAGCTCCTCTTTTGGAGAGTCATGGTGTTACAAACTAATACCATTTCTACCCAGGAAGCAAGGTATCACTCCTTGGATACTGGGGGATTCTAGCTTCATGGCTGTCCTGGTTTCTGTGTAAGACCATCTACCCTACCTCTCCACTCACACCTCTAATCTGTCTTTCACAGGCTCCAAAGCTCCAGTAATTAGCATAGTTGGGCTCTATGGAATAGCTGAGGCCACTTCAGAGTGTTGTGCTTGATTTATGAACCTTAATTCTTGCTTCAGGGAAGACACACAGACTCCTGATTCTATACATGGCACTTTCATGTTAAGGTGGTTGAGTAATGGTTCCCAAAACTCATGCTGTATTTTGGTGAGCATGACATTGAAGTAAAGAATGGGTTTTGTGATGGTAAATGGAGGCAAGGTTGAAATTCCTGCTTGCGTGATGCTAGAGATGGGCTGTTCACATATTTCAGACTTTCTAATGGGAATTATAAAATATCTTCTCTAACCCCAGGCATATGTTAAATTCAAAACTCTTTACATTGTGTGGTATATGATAATGTTGCATACCATGGGAAAGTTACTATGCTCACACAGTACACTTTTCACTGATACAGCATCTTCAGCTGAAGAGTTTGAGATACAACCCCTACCCCCCAAAATTGTGCTTTGTAATGGGATGGTCCTCAAGGCCAAGGAACAGTTGCCTGCAGATTATACAGAGCCCATAGAAGAGATAAGAAGACAGTTGATTCTCACGATTTGGATTACTTCTACTCATCTCAAAACAGGCAAAGTCTTCTTCTGTAAACCACAATGGATATCAAAGTACTTTAAACTCTATGCTTAAAAGAATGCTACCTTAGAAACTAAAGGAGCAAAGGAATGTACAGTCTTCTCTATCTGCATTCCTACTTCTAGAAAGATCCACACAGAAGTCAAACCTGGTCTTACACAGTACTGTAAACTAGCTTTAAAGGGATTTGGTCCCAGCTGATGGAAAGGTCAAATAAAGTACATATACACAAACAATATAATGGGCCTGATGAATCTTTTTCTTTGATGTCTGAAAACTGGAGAAAAATCACATACTGAATGCATGAATATAGCCAAGCATCTACTGAGAGATAATTTTACAAGACTCATAAATTTCTAGTTTTTGAGGTCCGAGTGAAGAGATAAAAATTTCTGCTGGAATTTGAGAAGGCCCTTTAAAAACTAGATCTAGGGGGCTGAAGAGATGGCTCAGAGGTTAAGAGCACAGGCTGTTCTTCCAGAGGTCCTGAGTTCAATTCCCAGCAACCACATGGTGGCTCACAACCATCTATGATGACACTGGTACCCTCTTCTGTATACATAATAAATAAATAAATCTTTAAAAAAAATGGATCTATGCCCTTACATTAGACCTTCTACAATATAGGGGAAACCTGTGACATTAAGGAACACCTTGACTTGAAGAGACCAGAAGGAGTTGTTTGCGTTATTGCTGACAGGTGACAATAATATAATAGCCTTGTCATCACAAGTCTCATGAAGGATGGATGAGACCATGGAGACAGCTCCAATTGGAAGACCCAGTAGCCCACCAGGTGTCCATCCTCTGGTAGGAGTTATGGAGGTCACTTTTCATCTTACCCTTATCAACGATGCCTAGACATATAAGCAGAGGTGGAAACTGTAGACACGAAACAAAAGTGAGGATACTTATAACAAGTAGAAAAGTACACTCTTCCAATGAGGCATAAATACCCAATTACTGTTAACAGAATGGACCATGTGAGTACTTTACTGGCAACCCCAGGAATGAGGCCCACCTTTTACAAGAAGGTCATGAGCTCCCCCCTCTCCTTTATGCCACATGCAAATTATAACACTTTTCAGAACAGCTAATAGTATAGTCAATAATTAGAGTGCTCAACCATTATTTTTGCAAGATCACAGACATCTCTCTGACATTGGCATATACTATCTATATAGCTCATCAGGATACACATTCAACTCAACTAGCTGTGACCCCAAAGTACTAGTTACATCCTTTATGATTCTGCTCAATGGCCATCCTAACATCATATTTAAGTTGATAATGCAGCCTAACCTAGAAAATAAGAAGCCATGTGTCTCCCTTGATAGTTTAGTTGCAAGGGGCTGATGGTTTAAAGGGTTGTTTTGTTTGCATTCATTTATTCATTTATTTTTGTGCTTATCAAACCTAAAGGAATCATTGTCATTTATAAACAATACATTTTACACATTCCTGTGAATTATTTTTAGTAGTTAATTTCCCTAACATTTCCTTCTAAGCCTATTAGGTCTTTATTTTAAGGTCAAAAATATACACACTTACTGAAGGGTCATCACAAATTTCACAATGTCAGCAATGTTTGCATTATTTTAAGAAGGGGGAGGTTATCAAGAATGAGATTACCTGACACCATTATTCTGCCTTTTATTCCTGAACTTGAAATAAAGTCTGTGAAATAAGATGCTGCTAAAATGCCAATACCAACAAAAGTGTGTGATATGAAGAGCCCAGGGGTCTCCTGGGCTTCAAACTTTGCCTTTGATTGACTTTCCTGGGCTTCAGTGAAAACAAGGAGATATTTTTCCCAGACAGGTTGACATAATCTTCCGCATTCAGTGGCTCTAGAAGGATTTTATTAGCATGTGTCCAATGGGCATCTCTGTGCACTGTAGTCTGAGGGCCTTGAACAAGCACCCTGTGCTCTCCAGCTAATAATGACAGAGACGCCTTAGCTTTGTGGTACATTAAAACAGACGGGCCATCATGTGGTTAGGACCAAAATTCTCTCATGCACAAAGAATGGTATTCTCAGAAGGGTTGCTCTAGTCAGAAGCTTGTAGAATTGATTTGAGTATCACAGTCAAGGAATAAAAGGAATTTATTTCTATGGAGTTCCTTGGTCTCAAATGTGAGGGTTTTGATCCAGTGGGTTTCTGGGCTAGAGGTGAAGTTCAATTTTTAGAGTGCCCATCTAGCATACATAAAACTCTGGATTTGATCACCTTGCATGACATAAAATCAGGTGTGATTTATGTGTCACACACATACACACACACACACACACACAAACACACACACACACACACACACACACACACACACACACACACACCATACTAATTCCCTGAGTTCATCTCTCCCTAGTTTACATAAATTCACGGATGAGGTAGTGAGTTCTTCCCTTGCACTAACAGTGTAACCAGTTCTTAAAACAATCTATACATATTGAATTGAATATGCGAATCCTTATGGCCACCTATCAGGCAGACCCAACTATTACACTGTACAAAAAAATAGACTTAATGAGGTTACCATTTGCCTGAGGTCACATGGCCAGTATGAGTGGTGACACATGAGTCTGAGTCTAGATACTGGCTGCTCTATAGATAGCCAAATGTGCTGTCTGCTCAGTATGTACCTTTTTTTGCTAGAGACATTTTTCTCCAGCCACCTCCAAGTTTTATTCTGATTACTGGACTGAAACACATTGGGTATTACATAGGTTGTAATCAAAAGCTCCCTCTTATAGCTTTGGGTGTGCAATTAAATGCAGACATGCTACAAGGACAACATCAATGTCCTCAGGATGTGTGAGTGTCTGGGCTGGCAACCTAAAACAGACAGTTAGGGCAGGGGACTGGAACATCTGCCTCATAGTTACCTTAGGCATTCTCTTGCAAGACACGGTGCTCAATCTATAGAGCTTCCCTGCAGCTAGATTAACCCTAAGAAACAGCAAGAGAAAAACCTGCCAGTCACTCGGACCCAAAATGTCACCAACACTTGTCAAGGAATCACAGATTAACCAAAACCACTGTAAGAAGAGCCATTGGCTAGTCCTTGCTCTTGACCACCTTCCAAAATGTGTGAAGAGGCACAGTCTGTGGCATCCTCTGATGTTTGATGCTTGCATACTTTTGAAAGGAAGCATTTTTGGGCAGCCATCATTTCAATGTTTTAGTTTGTCAAGCTGGAAGTGCAGAGTATAAAATTGGGGGCAATATCTTTAGAAAATCTCCTAAGACCCTCTTTGAGCTGAGGAGAATGATTCCTTCTATTTCTCAAGCTGACACAGAGACAGGTGTCTGCAGTTCTGTAAAAACAAAATGTGCCGGTGAATATGAAAGGACTTTGAAAATCTCTGCTGATTACTTGGTCACCTTCCGGGTCAATTAATGATTTGGTTCTCAGTGAAACTATCCAGGGTCAGCTTCAGTAGAGGATCCACCGTTCCGTGTCTTCAGCACAGGTGCACAGGCCATGGAAGAATCTAGTTAAAGAGGCCTGAGGAGGAGGAAGGTGAGACAGCCCACCCTAAATGTGGCATTAGGCTATGTGCTCTCTAAAGGAAAGGCCACAGCCAATTTAAAGTGGTGGGATGACTACTGTGGGAAGGCCCATTCACACTTAAATTCCTAACACTTGACCTCACGGGGAATATTACCAAAGGGGCAGCTTTATAAATCCAATAGGAAATTAATTCATGAGTGGTCCCAAGTGTTACCAGATGTGACAAAAATGAATAACTTGTCATTCAGTCATTGCCAAAATACACTGGAATTTTTTTTTTTAAAGTGTCTGGGTTGTGTGCAGGGTTGAGTTAGTTATGATGGAGATTCCACATCCCAGAGAAAAACATCAGGGGCCCAGCAGGAAGAGGACAGGTTCCAAGATGCCTGGGAAGTCTCCAAAGGATACTACTTTCTAATTTGGAAAACAGAACAGTATTACTAGTTTGCAATCTTCTTTGAAAACTATAGAGACATAAACAAATACATACAGTACATTGATGAGCACAGTATGTAGCTTTGTATCAGACCTACTTTTTGTGACCCTACTGGGAAACTTTTATTAATGTATTTACTTTAAACACACTCACTCCATTTACTCTTAAGTATTTGAAAAATCCATCAAGCATAATCTTCATCCAATTTCTCCTCAACTTCAGTGTTAGCACGGGAGTGGGAGCATGTCTGAACTCCAGGTTCAGACCCTCACAGGAATTGAATCTTAAACACATCATCTCCACCACTGCTTTGGCTGATCACGGCTTGCTGTCATTAACGTCTATTTAATATGGCAGCTGATGCCTTGTGGTCCCCTTGCAAATGGGAAAGAGCAGAGCCTTGGGGAGGAGTGAATTCTAATTGCCTGCTGCAGGACTGTGTGGCGCTGCCTGTGACAGCAGCAAATGGGGAAAATAAGAAGGCATTAGAGAAAGTCTGTTGTCCTGACGGAGTGGAATTCCTAGAATACACTGTGCTATAAAATGAGAATTGGCTCCACAGTGCTGGAAGCAAACAATGGACTTAGTAGTACCCGGCATTGGATGCTGGGCATGTACTAGCTCCTTTAGTCAGAGCTTTCTGACATCCATGGGAGCAGGAGCCACACTAGAAAATGCAGGGGAGAGGGAGGCTTACTGTTGTAGAAATGCTGAGAGTAAGATGTCAGAAGAAAACTCAACATACTTGTAAGTAGGATGAGTGCCAGGATCAGGACAGACATACGGTTTTTCACACCCATTTGGACACAGCTTCAACAAAGGCTATAATCTCTTTCAAACAAACAGCTATGATTAGTGAAATGTATCCAGCGTCCTAGCTGGATTACATAGTACACAGATCATATTTCAAAAAAGACCTAGGGCTCTGAAAAGAGGGGAAAGTGGGAATGAGTGGGGTTTGGGAGTAGAGAACAAAGAGACCTATACCCAGGTAGAGTCCTCTCTGTCTATAGATGACCTGACTCTGTAAAGAGAAGCAATGGACAGTAACATAGATGAAAAGGCTTTACACCACATTTGGAAAACCACACTGATGCAGAAGCAATCATCTGTCAATCATGGAGGCTAAAAAAAGTCCCTCCATATACACCAGGAGTGGCTTAGAATTGATTCCCAACTTGCAATATTAAAAGAAAAAAAAAAACAAAACAAGAGTAACTAACTCAAAAAGGGCCTCAGACACTCCAAGGACTGGGGGATTAAAAATAGCTAGCTAGTTGAAGGCTGCACAGGTAGGTGCAAGCCCATATAATTATTGATGAGCAATTGTCAAACCTGTTTGCCCCTAACGCACTCGCTTTAATGTCAGATTTTTTTTTTTAACTGAAGTGTATACTCAAAACTATTGCAGTTATCACCAGTCAGTAATTAGCAAAGAGGAAATGGACTATACTGGTTTAGTTGGAGATGCTCATGTGAAAGCAATACACAACTCTTATAAAACATGTGTTCACAATTATTGCACAGAATCCACCATTGTGAAGAATATTCTGCATTTGGATTTGGCTTGGTGAGGAGGGGGTGGTGATGTCCAAATGGCCTCTGACTTGCTGAGCATTTTGAAAGGGTTCGTCCAACACACACAAAGGCAGAGGTACACTTAGAGCAAGCATTAAACACCCTTGTGGAAGCTTTATGCAATAAGGCCTGTGATCTAAAGTCTCTGGCTGTGGAAAAGGCTCAGTGTCCCAACAGGACCTCCACCCTCCACCTAGGGCCAGGGTTGGGTGGTGATGGTCATTGGTGGCCTGCCTTACTTGTGAAGAAGTCAGGACAGTATCAATTAGTGCCTATTTTGATAGAGCTTTTTTGTGTTGTGTACATCTGTCCACTAGCATCTGGTCAGGATCCAAATCCATTTCATAAAAAATACCAAACAGCTGTCAGATTGTCCTGACTTTGGGTGAATACCAAATGAACACAAGTTTTGCTACCACTAGGGGAGGGCCCCAGTCCCTATCATCTGTCTCCAGAGACGCCCCATCTTCAAGTCCCTGCTTGTTAGCACATTCCTCAAACCCTGACCAACAACTTCCTTATTTTTATAAATTAAGCTACATTTCCCATTGGCATAGCATTTCAAATAGCTAAAGGCCAGAATTAATTCTTGCTTATTTGAAGGTTAGTGATCAGGGTGGCCCTTACTTTTCATCATCTTTTGCTTTTATTTTGCTTCTGAGGTTGGGTTTGCCTTCAGACTTGCTCTGTACACCAGGATGATCTTGAATTTCTCATCCTTTGGGCCTGTGCCAAACTTGCGTTTATGCTGGGGGGATGGAAAGGGAGCCTCATGCATGCTGGGCAATCAGCATCTCAACTGAGCTACATCCCCAACCACTACTTTCTTTTTATAGAGAGATATTTTAAATATTTATCTTGCTTTTGAATATATGTATATGATATTAATTTACTTTTGATTATATGTATAGGCATGTGTCTGTGTGTGGGAGTTGTGTAAATTTGTGTAAATGAATGTGAGTTCCAGTGGGGACCAGAAGAAGGTGTTGGATCTCCTGGAACTAGGTTCAAGTCTTTCAGAAGACCAGTGAATGTTCTTAACCATCTCTCTGGATTCTCCTTTAATCTCCCAATTTTTTCATCTGCTCATGGCACCTGCCTAAAGTAGGGGTCAAAACAGGAGGTCACTTTCCTACTTTGTTGTTCAGGAATTAGGGCTTTTCAGAAAGCATGGCTGTAAAGTTCATGCCTCAACTTGACAGGCTAGAGTGTAGGTAGGAGTAGCTAAAAAAAAGTGTTTTGGTGTAGAAAATAAACTTATTTGCATTTATATGTTGGATTTGAGTCTATCATTAAGTTAGAAAAGATCTCTTTACTGTCTTTCTTCTGACAGTTCCAAGCATCATGATTTCAAACATAACACCACTTACAATCTAAACATTGATTTCAGAAAATTCATTCAGCAAGAAACCCCTCTCTTCACACACATGTCTAGCACACAGAGCTTCACATGCCTGTTCTCCAATACAGGAAAGCAGTAGCCTGACCAGACATCAGGAATCTCACAAACTGAGCCCTGGACCCAAAAAAGACATAGTTTTCTCCCCTTTCAAGCCTTACTCAGCATTTTTTGGGAGCTGGGCATGCTTGCTCATGTCTGTAAATCCTAGCACTTAAATGGCTGGAGCAGCTTGGCTACAGAGTGAGATGCTGTCTCAAAACAAAAAGCTTTGTAAATGTAAGCTCTAACTTTGCACACAGGAGGCATGTGCTAATGAACGTGCATGGCTATTAAGTTTGTTCTTTGAAATGCACTAACACAGTGGAGGACAGATTTAGAAGAACAAGGAAAGGTCTCACTAGGTACAACCACTCATAAATTTTGCCTTTCCTGTTTTAACTTCCATCTCAATAATCCACACTGAGGTAGTGACAGAAAACACCATCTGACTTTTCTTGAGTGTTTGCATGTACCTGACGTCATCCAGGTATATGTTATCTCAGTTGCTCTATGAGATAGGCACAATTAATAGTTCCTTATTACAGGAAAACAAGGCACACAGGTAGAAAGTAACTCCCCCCCAAGAGTCATAGTCAGCCAAACAGCAAACCCCAGAGCTCATGATTTGAACACTGTCGGGACATCATATACAATGATAAATCCCAAGGATAAAGTAGACTTTTTGCATGGTGCTGTATGTTTGCCATCAATATGCTCTCCCTTGCTCCCGCTGATCTCCATTTTAAAATGCCGGAACAAACACCACCACCCATGGCGACGGCAGCATCACACTGCCATTGTTAGGAAATATGACAGCCATTCTGCTGCTGAGTGCTGGATGCATTTGGATCCTTGTCATGCCACCTCCGTACCTAAGGCAGAATGCTAACGTCGCACATGCAAAAATAGCTGCTGAGTCTGACATTTCTTCCTCACTTATTGCAGACTCTGGAGTATGCTCACTCCCCAGCCAGGGAAAAGCAGAGCTGGCACCTCTGTTAGTGCAGGACTCATGCCCAGTGAGGCTATAGCCAGGCTTCTTCATAGTGCTGAACCTCCTTTTAGAGGGTTTGCAGCAGGGAGATGCCCTAGTCTGAGAACCCTCAGGACTACATAATTCTGTTGATACTTGATACTTTGACATAATCTTACTTAAAACTCCTCCTAAACTTGTTTACATAAATCTTATTCTAGTACTTGTGAGTCTTTTGTAACACAAAGTAGAAAAAAGAAGCACCACTACTCCATAGTCCTGAAAATTGTCAGTTGTTACTTTTCATTTGGCATTGAGTTACAGTCATCAATGCATTTCTCCATATAATATTGTCCCCTGTGCCACCAAGCGCATTTGTGATGGGCATGCTTTAATTTAGACCTTCTATTGTGAGTTTCTTAACTTTAGGGACCCTGTGTATCTGGACTGGTGGTGGCTGCTGCTAAAATGGTAACACCCTGTGTGTTCATCTCTCAGGGCATCGAAACAGAAGAGGGTGTGCTGAGATCAAGTAACACTAGAGGGCAGTCTACAGTGAAGTTAAAAACAAGCTGGCCCAAATCTGTGGCAACAATGTGATCGATAGTGAACTAAATTCAGCTCTCAGTATTACCATACCAACTCAAACCTGGTGCCAACTTTTTTTTTTTCATAGAATCAAAGAATTAATTTTCAGTTTGAATGTGCTCTTAAAATAGAGTTTTGGTGGGTTTTTTTTTTTTCTCCCTTCTAGAAATCAAGTCTGTTAAACCTCTGAGAAACACAAGTTTCCCATATTGACTCTTCTTACTGCTCAGTTCTATTGTGCTATTATTTTCTTATATTCTTAGACTTCCTTTTAGAAATATTAGATAAGAATAAGACTTTGATGCTACATTTTTTATTTAGAAAACCCTGTAAGAAAAATGCAACATGAAAGTAAACATAGAATACTCACACTTTTGGAGACTCTAAAAAATGATAAATATTTTTTTAATATTTACACTACATTGAAAGATTCTTCTGGGCAACTACACAATGTCAATATTTATCTAAAGATGAGAGCCACAACATGAAATATGTGTGACCTCAATCACTTATACATTAAAGATGTTTTTAATAAAACATTAAACATCACATTTTCCCTTCTACCATATGAGCAACATTCAATTTTAGTGTAATGCAGCCCAGCCCACACAAGAACACTCATTCACACACACACACTCACACACACTAGTTGCCTGTCTTATTAAATGAACAGCATAGTTGAGGTATTATGGGTGCTTTGTGAGTAAAGTCACATTTCAGTGGCTTGAGATAATCACTCACTTAGATAGGCCCCACAAGAAGGAACAAGCATATGGATACTTAATTTCAAAACAACAACAACAAAAACTTCAAAAAGCACAGTTATTCAGAATGAAAGAAATGGAAAGCTGGTAGCGGGACATGGCCTGGTTTTTACATGATGTTCAGTCATCTAACCTTAGAACATACTGAGAACTCTCTCAAGGCTGGGGAAAGTGTCAGGGCACTTTATCCGAAGACCTTTAACACAGTACAGAGGCAGTGTGTGCAAGGCAGACGTGTGTGTAAGTCTTATTTGTCTACTGCATGTGACAGGGTGGAGGACTGCTCAATGCTTTGTAAAGGTTTGTGAACCTATCCTCCTGCCTGGGCTGGGTCACCACTCCCCACTCAGGTACCCAGATGAGTAAAATATCTCAGAGCTATTTTAAACTCATTTTGCTCAGTGTCTCTCACATCCAATGAGTTCCCAAGTCTTTCCATACAGCCAAAGCTTACTCCTTCTGTCCACTCACAGTCTTATCAATCCTATTTGATAATGCTACCGTCTTGTTAAAAACATGGAACATGGGCCCATAGGCCAGCCACCCACCGGTTGTGATAAATAAGTACATTCTAAACTCAATCATTGTTTTCTGTGTAGCAGATAGATAGGATGCTTCTTGGCCTAGAGAAGGTGCTAAATGTCTAGGTGCTGAATGAAGCCCAGCTGCTCTTTTTACTACACTAGCAGTTAGTCTGAGTCATGTTCAAGGTGACAGCCAAAAAGAGCCACTTCCATTGTGCTACAAGGTCTACTTTATTCCTCCTAAAAAAATGCATTCCTTTTCTGTAAATGCAAATTGCAATATCCTAGGTTATTCTTAATAAAATATCAGGTTCAACTTTTTCTCCCTTCTGTCCCACCCAGGGTCACAGATTTGCTGCCTGATGTTACTGACTTCACTCCAGCCATAAAGCAGAATGCCAAAGAAAAGTGCCTTCCACTGCCAGTTGTCATCTTTGGGAGACTTTTGTCTTAATACTTAGGGGTCTCCAGGGACAGTAGCCTCTTAGGGAACCCCCTCCACTGAGAAGTGAGAATTCAGGACCCAATTGTGCTGTAGCCTCTAATGACGTTCACAGACAGCTTCTTCCAAATGTGTCCCATATCAGGGTTAAAACTACAGATGGACAGAGAAGAGAATATCTGTGGCTAGAAACAGTACACTTTTTACAAATTAAGTACTGAGTAAACCATATAGTTACATTGTGGGGGGCGTTCTAAAGGTTGGGGACATTGTCCCAGGTTTTTCTTTTATCAGAAGTGTGCTCAGGCAAATTACTTGACCTCTCTACCCCTCAGTTATCTCATCTTTAAATTGAGCATAATAACACCTGCCCTGCCTTAAGCCATTATCATACCTGCCCTACAACCCAGAGTTGTAATGAGCTGCAATGAGGTAATGATGTTGACATACTTTAGAAAAATAAAAGCATTGTATAAATGAGTCTTTACTATTAACACTCCTGACAATGATCAATATATCCAATTAGTTATGATGCAGGATCTGGCAAGACAGCTAGAAAGGAAGACCTTTCTTTAGAGAAGAGCCCCATAGGAGCAGCTCATTGCTGGCAACCCATCTTTCCCTTACAAGGACTACCTGGAAAAGTGTGTTGTGCATGGTTAACAAGGGCATTGAAGGATAGATGCAAACCATGAATACTCTTCATAGAACAAGCCCTCTGGTTAAGGCTAGGAAGGCAAGGTTGGTTGATAACATGCAAGAAAATACATTGCCCTCAACCTTTCAATTCTGCTGGGAAGAATTTGCATTTCAATAATAACGTGATAATGCCAAACTGTTCACAACATTTCAAAGCCTTCTCTTTTACACCTGATGTGTTGGGGCAATCTGCAGAAGAACTGGATGTGGCTGTTATCTAACAACAAAGGCGATGGTGTTGTTCTCTATTCTTGGGAACGGATGTGGTTGATAGTAACAGGGCTTGTGTTCTAGGCACAGCAAAATGTGACATGAACGCTCCACCCTCTGAGATATCCCTGGAGAATTAATTAATCAGCATATTCAAGATGTTCAACTTCCCCTCATCACAAATTAGAGGAAACACCTTGTATATAAAATCCAAGTCTATGCAAAAAGCCAGATGTGGTAGTGAGCACTAACTGGGAGCTCACGGCCAACTAGCTCAGAGTATACATAAGAGGCAGAAACAAGTGAGTCTGCCTCAAAACAAGGCAGAAAGAGGAAACCAAGCCCCTAAAATGTGTCTTCTGACCTCCCCATGTCCACACAGCACACATGTAAAGAACTGCATATACTCATGCCCACACAAGAAAAATAATGAAAAGTTTAAACCATTTAAAAGTTCCAGAGACATGTTATCCTTTCTCTTGGCTATGTATGAAAGGCCTCTGCTATTTTCACATTTGACACCCCTCTTCTGGTCAAATATGAACCCCACCACAGAACTTCCCTAGTAATTGAAGTACTATGGTGCATGCTGTGGGAGATGGCAATGAAAATTACCCTGGGTAATCACTATTCAAGAACACAGTATAGTGGATATTGCAAATCAATTCAATTTTTGTAATTTCTCATTAAGATGCCTACAGATGGGTAAGTCTAATTGTAAAAGCTCAGCATTCATAATTCATAAGCACAACTAGATGGGGCTATAGGTCATTAAGGTTTCATATAAGTTACAGAATGATTGTTCAGACCAAAATTGAATTCATAATTTGGCATTTATATATTATATCTAACTTTTATTAGGCTCTCTAGTTAAAAGTTGAATGTAGATAGCAAATTAACATTTACAATTCAGTTTCTTGTTATCTGCTGTAAAACTCATGACATAGAAAAACACTTTTAGACAAAAGTTAGACCCCTGTTTCCTCCAGTTTTCAAAGTTTCCCGACAAGTTTAGCACTCACTAAAGATGCTTTTTGGTAAAAGAAATCTCACTTGGTCTGCAGCATATAGATAGCATGCTTTAATTTGAAAGAACTGGGGAACCACTATACCTCCCATGTTAGTCTTTGAAATAAATAATCTTTAATCCAGAATGAAGCCAGTGAATTAAAAAGATAGGACAGATAAATTCTTAAAGTGAAAGGTGATTGCCTTCAGATCCAAAGGCTGTGTCACTTACAGCATCCCAGCTGTTCCTATCTTTACTTGGCCATTTTGGTGAGGAGGCAGGATCATTCTCTCCATCACACTAAGCATCCAATGTGGTTTGTTTTGCCTATCAGCTCAGTGGGCACATGCTCTCAGCCCTACTTGGAGAAAAGCAGTTGCCTCACCATCACCACTGGTGATCATCACATTTTCTTCAAGTCCACTTTGTGTTTAACTGATACACAAAAAGCACTGAATATTTTTTTTTCTAAGAAGTACATTGCAATACTATGTTTAGCTGGATCCTCAGTGGTAGCCACAATCTTACCATTGAAAGGTGATGAACTAAATTCCCTAAAATACTTCTTTTAGAAACAACAAAAATTTATCTTTTTCTACTGCTCTCTTCCCCTCCATCTCTATGCACATGTGTATGCATGTGTGTGTACATGTGTGCATCTGTGCATGGATGTGTGTACATGGATAAATGCATGTGTGTGTGTGTTTACATGTATGTAAATGTGAATGCACATGTGTATACATGTGTGCATTTGTGCGGGAACATGTGTACCTGGATATATGCAATGTGTACCTGTGCTTGTGTGTGCGTCCACATGTGCAAACATGTGCAGAATACTGTAGATTGAGCAGAACATTTTCTTGCCCCTCCACACACCAAATAATCAAGGGTCTATAGTACTAAATGTACAAAAGCATGTTCTCCTTACCCTAAGGAAATACATGAGGGGAAGGTAGAGCAGTACTGGTGAGTAATTGCAACCTCTGGCAGACCACATGATCAAAAACTGATGTGACACTTTAAAGCATTCTTTCACAAGGAATTCCAGTGCCCAGGAGCCCGGTGGAACTAGTAGCAATTATGGCTGTGCTATCCTTTTCATTTGCTTCATATTATTGGTCTCCAAAATCAATCATTTAGTGTGGTTGAGCAAGGAAGGTATCTTTACAAAGATAACAGGCACATGCATTCAAAATGTTTGTTGACCTTACACAGATATTTTGGTAAAGTAGGTCTGGGGAAATGTAAAAACGCTTCTTTGAAGTTCACTGTGAAATAAAAACTAGTCATTTTCCAGTTGTTGTTTTTTTTCTGGAAGTGACTAATTTTCTAGATTAGGCTATCTGTAATGAAGTCAAAGTTTGTTTCTTCTGGATCTCTTGATTTTCACACGCTGCCGCCTTGCATGTCCTGAATTCTGCCCAACTTGCTTCGAGTGCAAAATTTATTTATTTATTTATTTTACATTTTAATCTGTAAAGGAATCAAATTGCTTGGCTTGAAGATGTAGGAACTGCAGAAAGTCCACTAGAGAAATAGGAACTAAGCCTTTAAGAAGCGTACTAGCATGTGTTACACAGGACCAAACTGGATTAGAGAATGCCAGCTGTGGCCTCCCTCATACAGGAGGCTTAGCCAGCCTCACAGCCTTTGTCTCCCTCCAGCAGCCATTGCTCACTCCAAATTGTTTCTGGATGTAGCCACACATTATTCACACAACCAGAGAATTTTTTTTTCTCATCAGCAACCCCAAAACAAAATATTAGAACAAAGACATGAAAAACATCCATCTGCGAAAGAGCTGAGATGGCCAGGAGACTGCTGGTCCAAGGTTATCTTTTTGTTGTAAAAGACAACAGAGGCCTCAAACACCTCAGTAATGAGTGTCAAACTTAAAAACAGTGAAGGTTAAACCTGAAGTGAAGTTCAAACCTTTATATTGCAAAGCCAAACATAAGGCATGACCCTCATGATGTCATAGCACTTCCTTAGCAATCTGCAATGTCCGCAAAACCATGAATACCTTTGTTTATCTCCTCAACTGTGACTAGACCATAATATAATAAATAAAGAAGGTGCACCCCTCTGCATCAGCAAGATGAAAGTGACATGAACCTTTGGGCTGTAATTTTTTTTTCACTAAGGAATTTTTTCAAGGCTGAGGAAGAGGCAAATCCTGGAGTAAATAGCAGCTGGATGGGCACATAACAAGGTCCAGGGAGATGCTCTCAGAAGTTGCCTCTTTTAATCTAGCACTGAATTACACCAGAAGCGGCTTTTGGCTCTTCCAGAGTGCCACAGCCAAAATAACTGCAAGGCTTGCAAGCCCTAGTATGTCTCAAATCTTTCCCAAGACACCCCAATACTAGCTGAGGCACCGAAACTATGGCAACCGAATAAGAAAGCAGTGTACATGATTAATAGATGAAGATCCCCATGACAGTGTCTAGCTGGGACCATCATTCATGATGTGAGCAGAATTAGAGCAGAATCCATCTCGAAAGCCATTAACAAGGATTCTTTCAAAAACCAACACACCGCCATTCTGCTCCACACACTGGAGTTTTGAAGGCTCTCGGCAATTTAGTTTCTATTTCTCATTCACTATACAGGGATGAGACTGCTTAGTGACTCAGATACTCTCTTGTTTTGAGAATAGTGAAAGAAATGCTGACTAGAAGGATTTCCCACCTGGGTGCCTGGGGCCTAAGAACAAATGCATTCAAACTCCCAAATATATGAATGAAGTCACAAGGCTCTCTGAGGTAGAAAGGTAGGAGGGACAGTGGCTGGATCATCTGGGGATGATTGCAGAATGAGCTACTTTATAAAGCATTCCATGTGGGGGACAGGAACATGGCCACGTACTGTGCCTATCAGTGTTCTCTCTCAAGGGCCTTAGGAGTCTGTGGATGAGGACAGCAGGAGTGGAGATGCTATAGTACCAATGAGAAAATGACTACTTTCCTTAAGGGGAAAATAGTCAAACAGCAAAAGGAAAGGAGGGTCCATCACAGATTGCTCCTCTATAGAACTCCCATATACCATCATCACACAGTAATTAAGATAGCCTATTTCTTTTCCCTGGTCCATGCAATGATTTTTTTTCTTCAAGGGGTATGTTTTCATAGTATAAAATGACAGATCCTGTTTTGCATTTTATCAAATAAAATCATAGCAGAGGTTTGGTCACCGAGAGGCACCTCACCATGTTAAAGGGAGGTTCTCAGTCTTAAAGTAGTACTTGTGTGGAAGTATCTATTACTAATAATCTTTTCAAAGTAATAGCCATCTCATCGGCTGCTTGGGAGGAACCAGCCCTTAGTCTTTTGGGCTTGTCACTTACTGGCTCGTCTCATCCTCTCCATCAACTCTCTATTTAAACACAGAACATGAGAAGCCTCCTTATCCCCAGAGCTGAAAATAACTGATTCTCAGGGTTAAAGGGAGTCCTGGAGGACATAAGGCAGGTAGCATCCTCAGGGAACTATGGTGATAATATCAATTTACTTCTCCTTCTGCTGCATCTTCTAGCCATTAAGTTTTTCTCACTGGTAAGTCCTGTCACTTGACTGAAAGTTCAGATTTGGTGGGAGGGTGTTGGCCAGTAGAGTGTCAGGCTCTGTTCTGGGCAGCTACTCTTTTCCACTTGTAATGAAGAAGAAGATAGTCCTTTGCTTATACTTGGAGACTCCACTCTTCCAAACTTATTTCAAGTGTGGTCAGGGAGGAGCAACCTTGTCACCAACCCTGAAGATAGTCTTGTAGTCTTGTAGACCTTGCAGGTGGAGCCCCCAGAAATGCCATAGGCATCCAAGCTTTTCTGCTGCACATTAGTTCTTTGGGAAGTCAGCTTGTCCCTGAAGAGGTGACCCTCAGATTCCAGATATGGGTAAAGGCTGTGAACTTGATTTTTAAATGTTAGTAAGTAGCAGTTATCCATTTAAACCAAGAACACCAACTCCTGGGCTCTGATTGTCCATAAATCCCTGAGCTATTGCTATCCTTTTATTTCTATGGTGTTTTGCTAGTGTTCCTTTTGTCTGTTTTGGGTGTGACACTTTAACTTCCTAAGTTAGAAGAGGATCATAGCTCCGCCTTCCCTGGAGTAAATGGTTCACACGCTTTAAACCCCATGACTGGCTCATAGTGTGGTTGTTGCTTAGGAGTCCAAGGGTTGTTTCCTTTGTATCTTCTTTGTATTACGGATTTGCAGCCATTTCCTTCTGTACTCTGCCCCCACAAAGCAGTTTCAGCGATTCTGAAATCAATTCTCAGGCCATTTTCCATGACTGCAGTTACCCAAATAAAAGCAAGTCTTTGTATTAAATGAGCGCTTGCCTGTGCCAAGCATTGTGATAGTTGCAGGTGTTAACCCGCTTAGTCCTTTCAGCATCTACAACACTAACATCATTCTCAAAATTTACAAACGGAAACTGAGACAGAGGGAACAAAGTCATTCTATTTGTACATGGCAAACACACATACCATATATGTATATATGTGCATACACACACACACACACACACACACATAAAGTGTATTGTGTTGCCAAGCCTGACCTCAGAACTGCTTCTGGACCTGTCTATTGCATTTCATGCAGCAACCTAAACTTCCCCAACCACAGTAAATTTTCTCTTGTTACTGCATACATGGAAGCTTTCTCCAGTACTCCGAGTTCACCCTGACATATTTGTTCTACATTAGTGCCTGCATTGACATTGATGCATATGATTGCAGAATAATTCTGTTCCCTTTTTTGCTTTTATGATGTCTGGCAGAGTGCCACTCTCATGACCTTGTCTCTGTGATGGTCATATTGAAAGCAATCTTTAACTGGATGCAGTTGACATTCTGATTGATACAGTTATGATCCATACTCATCTGTGCGTTTTTAATGGTTTCAGGACAGTGTTAATTTTCATAATGTGGCTTACATTCAGACTAGATCAGCGGTGTACAATACTCAGCTGGTGATATAGAAGACAGTGTAGGGTCTACATTATGCCACAAGATGAGACAGAAAGAGAGCTGGTATCCAACTTTCCAAGTTAGGCAGAAGCAGGCAGATCTCTGTCAGTTTGAGGCCAGCCTGGTCTACAAAAAAACCTTCCCAAGTATCCAATAGTTATTTTATGAAATATATTCACCTTTCACATTATTTCATATTATTCTGTCTACAGACCCATAAGGTGGAAAGGGTGGGCTTACAATTCATAGAACTATTTAAAATAATGCTGTCTCAGGGAAGTAAAATGTCTCATCTGAGAAAGTAGGAGCCTGAAACTCAAGCCTTCCAGCTGTTCTGGCACAGGGCAGGGGTTAACAGACATATTACATCCCCCCCCAGGAAAAAAAAGCAAAATTTGAAAATTGGGGGAAAGGTCAATGGTTAGACACAGAGCAAATGAAACCAGAGTCCAAAGTCCAGTTCTCATAAATGTTGGCTACTTCTTAGATCCATTTCTTGGCAAGTTGATTTTTTCCCTCGTTTGGTTTCCTCCATTCAGCTCTAACCAGGTGTCTCACAGATGTGTGCTTTTGGCCCTAGAAGGAGGCTGCTTGAGCCTGTGGGAATGAACAGACTCCAATCCATTATCAAGACTGGAAAAGTAGCACCCTGTGAATATTCCACTTACAGTCGAGGAGAAATTAAGCCTATGTACAAGGGCGAGAGCAGACACAAATGTGGCAAGAAGCATCACCCTTGAGACAGAAGAAAAAAACAATGCAGAAAAAAAGACATCATGCTTAGGCTACCTATCTACAAGGAGATGCCCTCTTCATTCAATAAACACTTGAGATGGAAGGTCTGTGAGGGTGTGTGGGGGGGTGGCGGAGATAATATAGTGAATAAAACATAAAGACCCCATGGAGGATCTCCAGGCCTGCATGCCTGCACATGCAGGTAACCACAGAGAGCAGTGGAAGCCAAAGAGGGCAGAGTGTAGATCATGTGCCAAAGGAAGGACTTAAGCTCTTAGTAGAAAACTATGGGTTAGTAGAGCTAGCTTGGGAATTTATTTACTTTTAATTATTGCTTTGTTTTAGCTGTCTATGTTGAAAAAAGCTGATAGAAGCCAAAAGCAGAAGCAGGGTAACTAATTGAGATATTGGCACAATACCCAGCAGAGGACTATGTACCAGTGGGAGAGGTGGAGTATACCACTGCAGATGGCACATGATAAGGGAGAAGAAGGTAACGTTCAAGCTCTGGGGCTTGAGCAATTCAAGAAAACCAATATAAGGTAGAATAAGCCAGAATAGGGCTTTTTGAACATTTTGGATTTGAGATATGTATTATGTCCAAGAAGAGCTACCTAGCTGGTATGCCTTGGATACTTACTATCTGGTTCTGGGAGAAGTCAGGGTAAAGAGGTTATGAGTGTACTGGTAGTAGAATATGACTCCATGAGTATAAATACAATTATTCTAATAATTGTAAGAGCTCGTGTGTCTCACAGAGTAAGATGCCCTTGTGTATGTACCACGCTGTAATAGTCCCATGCTGACTAGCCCTGAACTCTCTTCTCCCTTGAGATCTGTGGCTATGACATCTTATTTGCCCATTTCAAAGGGATTAAATGCCTCCCTCCCTTCCCTCCCTTACCATATCCCCAAGAGGCAGCCATGTGGTTGCCAGAGAGAATAGCTAAGTTGTTCTTGCAGTACATTTTAAGGCAAACGAGAAAAGCCTTCACTCTGAAATAGAAATATCTCAGAGCTATTTGGCTCCAAGATACCCTACAAGAAGAGGCATTGGTTGGGGGGGGGCGGACACAGCAGGATACGCCATGCTTCACCTTCCCCTGGCAACAAAATGTAGGTGCTATAACACAAGGCTCTTAAGTAAATATATCAAAGACTCTGGGATGGGAGGAGGACAAGAAACTGTCTTAACCTGAGGGAGGGTGTGGCAGGGAGGGGCAGTGCAGAGATAGGGGAAAGGCAGGTGCCTAATTAAGGCATTTCAATTAGTTCAGCTTGTTCTGTGAATCCCTTTGTGTAAACAAATTAGATGGGAGAATATACTACCTCTTCAAAACTAGCTCCAAAAAGCCCTTTCATCCCACCAACACCCCTTTACACTACTGTGAAGAGAACTAAACTACAATGTGTGTCATACACAAATTTCCTTATGCAAAACAGCATTCCCACCCCCCTTTCGTAGGAAAGTGCAATTACCCATTCACTTTCAAAGCAAAGGTGCTTACTGTAAATTTAGTACAAGGTCTTAAAACGTGGATGCTGTATCTTTATTCAACGGGTAACAACCTGTGTAATTCTTGCCATCCTAACTTAACCGGCTCAGTTTCAGTGGTGCGACGTTACACGCCTCCTCAAAATGTAAATGTTCTTTGTTTTAAATGATAGCAAAAGTATTAGTAGATGCAGAAGAGAGCGAGGGGGTGTGTATTTGTGTACAGAAGGGAACCAACCCTTATTACCACTTTTGCCATAATCAGTCACTGGAAAGCATAGGCTGTTTTCACTATAAGAAAAACAAACCTGCTTGCTGTACAAGAAAAAAAAAGTGAGCCATGTGTGACAAATTCATTCATCCATTTAGTCATTCATCATTTCCTTGAGTGTTCTACACAAGGTCATACGTGTTTTTACCCTATTTAAATTTAGGTGTTTTGTGCAACACATACTCTGCAGGTGATTCCCAAAGGTAATGATTTAGGATGTCATTCCTATATATAACATTCATATATGCAGACTGCTTGTATTCTCAGGGATGTGGCAATTTCTAAATGGTTATAGCTGTAAAATTTAACACGAGGGAGACCTTCACTCCTAGCAATATCAAGGTTTCAAATTTGTTGCTTGTTCTTTTCCACTTAGATTCGCTTGCCAAGACCTTTATTCAAGAATATATAACAACAAGAGAGTATAGGTTACCTAAGATTCAAATAGAAACTACTATATAAACAAATGGGTAAACCAAATTCAAACAGCTAGTGCAATTATCTTTTAACAGACAGTTTAGGTTAATAGGGGAGTCACAGATCTGCCACTGTATTTAAGGGTAGGCCAATAATTAACTTTGGAGCCTGGAGTAGTTTAATAAAAGTTTATTGTAGAAGACTAAGCGTGGGATTTATAAACCATACAAAATGCTTGCTATCTTGACTTCTGGTAACTGTTAGGGTAAGCAGGAAAAAATGTGAAATGTTTTCATTCAAAAATTGAGCTCTTTACCTTGGGACGAGTAAGCTAAATAAAGGATTAATGTATCCGAAAACCACTAACCCCCTGCTATCACAGTAGCAGATGGTGAATTTGACGCCAAAATATAAGTCCGCCAGGGGAAAGGAAAGCCTAAATCACCAGGATTAAGAAAAAACAAGGCAAAGATACTCGACCTTCCTACCCTAGAATAGCACGAACGCCAGAGCAGATAGGCATTAAACGATAGCTTTTTCTGAGATCCACTAATAGAAGACTACAACCGAATTAAATGGCAAAGTTATAAATACAGTGTGTGTGTGTGTGTGTGTGTGCGCGCGCGCGCGCGAGTGTATGTGTGTGCACGCGCGCGCGTGTGTGTTCAGATTCGCCTGTATTTTAAATCTTTCAAGGATCCCATTCAGTAGGAACTCGATATTTTCATCCAGAGTAAATAGGGCGAGATCCCTCTTTGGCTGTGCTTGGTCACCACACTCTCAAGGCAGCCACAATCTCTCGGCACTGACTGAGGCGGAACTGCCCGCAGGACTGCCTACTTCCTCGCAGGCTGGAGGCCGCCCCTGGAAACGCTTGGAGGCTAGGAAGACAGCGCCTCCAATCGTCCCTCTCTCCTCCACTGCACGGACACCTGGCCCTGCTCCTCTCCTCCCTGGACATGTGCGTGCAGCAAAGCCTTGAGACTGGCGCAGGAGGTTTGGGATGCTGTGCTTAGAGCTGGACACTCCTGAGCCAGAGAGCCAGGGTCAGTGTCCACACGCGCCCTCACACCAGCTTCTGTGCAGCACTGGTGATTACATTAGCATCCTGAATTCAATACTTCCCATCCCCGCCCTCCCCCCAGACCTTCTCCGGCTGCTAGAGACCCTTATCCAGGAAGTGCTGCGGGCCAGAGGAGGTGCCATTCTCCGGGGGACAGAAAAGCTCCCAGTCACATCCCAGTAGTCCGCTCAATTAGCTCGAGGCCAGACTGAACAAGCTGAACCCTCGTTTGCTGTTTCCAGCGGTCTTTAGCTATCACAGAAACTTTCCAGAAGCGCCGGGTACAGGGGCCTTGCACTGTAAAGAAGAGGAGGCACCGGGAAAGGGGCGGCGAGCGAGCGGGAAAAATGTTGGGGTCCGGTTTCCGTCTCTGACACACGCATGATCGGGACAGCAACCTGACTATGTACCGCCCGCGGGAGACCTCAGGATCCTGCTTTATACCGTCTCCCTCTGCGGGGAGATGAGAAAAACGCAGAGATCGAGAAAAGTGACATTGCCCACCCAGTAGGGTCACTTATAGGGAACTGCTCAGCTTGCTTCGGGCGCCCCACAGTTCCAGAGGCTGAGCTCCCGGACACAGCAAGCAGTCAGGACACCCAACAATCTGCAGCCCCGCAGAGCCTTCATCAGAGTGGCAAGCCCAGAGCTATTTCTTGCCAGGTCTCCCCACCCTTTCCTCTCCCGGGGTACATCTTTTCTCGAGAGGGACAGCACAGGTCTTGGAGGAGGGCGCAGCAGAGGCCAGCCCTAGCGTGGAGAGCTTAGTGCTAGAGACGCAGCTGCGACAAATGGTGCCCTGTTCTCTCCGGTGGGAGCTGAGGCAGGGGACAGGACCTAGGGCGGGGGAGCCGCGCCATACCAAGACACCGCTCCTAGGCACTTAGTCCAGCAAACAAAGCCAGAGGAGCCAGCGGCGACTGAAGAGTAGATCCCACCAAGAAAGAGGGCGCGCGCAGATGCTCAGGGCCATTACAAGTTTCACGCACTCCACGGAGCCCAGCCCAGACCCCGCACTGATAACAAAAGATCCTCATCTCTTCTCCACCGTCCTCGCACAACCATTTCTCCCACAGCAGAGCCTAAACCTGTGGCTGGACACAAACAGCCTTGTACTCCCCAACCCTCTCTGGCCCTCGAGGACGGAACCCTTTTCCCTTCCCCAACATTCGACACCAGGACCCGGCGCTTTGAGAATCCCACCCTCCAGGGCAGCTCTTCTCCCTACTGGCACAAGAGTGAGCTCTTAGCATCTGGTCCCGCGCACACACACACACACACACACACACACACATCGCTGGCAGGATAGCCATCAGCTCGAGCTAGGTTCGGGGCGGCGCCGGTCGTGTGCGCGACTCGGGTGGGGAAGCTCCTGACATGGAGCCCGGGAGTCTCAGGGGCTCGAGACTGAAAAGAGCTGCAGGCAGGGCTCGGGGCTACTCCCCCAGGAAGGGACAACGCTCGGGAGACAGAGACATAAGACCAAACACAACACAGGCACTACAAAGCCCACAACGCCAACGCGCACCTGGGGTAACCCCGGGACCCTTACCCCAGCTTGGATCCAGGAGGTGGGGCGCTCAGGGACGCTAGGGCCATACCTTTTCGGTGCATCGACGGGCAGGCGGCCGCGGCTTGGAGCGGACTGGCACGGCGTGTATCCCATTTAGTAATCCATTATCGAGAAGATCTCTCTGGGCCTTGAGCTGCGCTCTTTCCTTCGCAAGCCTTTGTCATTCCTACATGTGTGCTTGTCTCTTTGGGGGCAACAGTCACGGCGATTACTTTCTAGGATGCAAGCGAGCTGTGTTCATCTCCAATGACAGAAGAGGACGGGAGGGGAAGGCAAAAAAAAAAAAATAGAAAAAGAAAAAAGAAAAGAAAAAGGGGAAAAAAGAAGAGGAAAGAAAAACCAGCGAAGACCAGGGTGAATGTTCAAGAAACTCTTTTCCAAATCCAAATTCCACTTGGATTCACTTCTGAGTCCCCTCAGCGGTGCCAGCGCCCATTAACTAGTCATTTCAGGGCGGGGGGCGGGGTGGGGGTTGAGGCAGAGGTGCAGGGCTCTGGCCGGCTCTGCAACCCCGAGCTCAGTGTCCCGGGTGTGGCGACGCTGGCCGCGGCCGCACGCTCCTAGGCGGGCATCTCGGGCAGTCGGCACCTCGGAAAAGCGCCTGTGCTGCGTCCCGAGCGCCTAGGCAGCCGAGTGCGTGGGGAGCGGAGTTGGCTGCAGCCTCACCCCGTGCGGCTCACTACTCCAGTGTCACTGGAGAGGCCGACGCTCCGGGCGGAGCCAAGTCCCGGACTGGATTGTGCAGAGCGGACTCTCCTCCAGCAACCCCGCCTCTCTGGGCTGGCGTCTCCGACCCGAAGGAGAGCTGTGGTTTGTGAGCCTGGGAGAGAGCCGGAGGAAGACAGGACGAGTAAGCCAAAGGAAGGAGAGACCTGATGCGGTGCGGATGCAGGTAGCGCTTTGGACTTGAGTCGCCAACACCGCTTCTTACCACCTCGGTTCCCCGCCCCGGGGCGCGCAGCCGGGAGGTCCCAGCGGGGGCGACTTCAGGAGAAGCCCAGCCCTTGTCTCCCCACCCCCACATCTGCTTTAGCAAAAGAAAAAAAAAAAAAGAAAGAAAAAAAGAAATCCCAGACAGCATTGCTGAGTCCTGCCAAATCAGAAAAATAAATAAAAATAGACAGTGAGGAGCGAGTTACAAGAAAGAGTTTGTCCATCGATTTTCTTAAATGGAAAAGTTCTAAAAGGACGACGAAGCTTTCTATTTCTGATTACTGTATCACGGAGTAGCTTCTGGAAGTGATAGAGTCCCTTTTCTTGCCCAGATGAATTGGATACAACACTGTGTGGTTAAACATAGTTTCTCACACACACTGGTTCATAGCACACGTTAAATAAACATACAAACTAAGGTGCTGAAAACGCGGTTTTTGCGACAGTAATCTGTTTGAAAATGTCTTAGTTTCGAGGTCTGCAGTGAGGATCGTTCTTAGAAAAGAGTAAACTTTAGAAATAAAACTCAAACAATACCAAGGGGAATCCAGCAGCTCCTTGGAAAAGGGAAATCGCAACTATTTCCAAGGCTCTATTGTTATGAGAGCATGAAGAATGGCAGGCACGGCCTCTCTCCGCTGCTTGGACTTACAATAGAAAAGAAATCTTGCAGTTTACAGGCTTGTGCCAACTGGTCAGGCCACACCACAGTCCCCTCCCCCAGCCGCGGCGCTCTCGCAGCAGCGCCGGCTGCTCCCCGCAAGCAACTGCGCGCCTGGACTGCTGCTCCCAGAGTAGGTTTCGCAGATGGTGCCCACTGAGGCCTCAGCCTCCAAAGAAAGTAACACTGGATGGCCAAACAGTTCCTGGAGCAATCTCTACTGTACGTTAGGTCGCGGAAAAAAGCAAGTGAGAAGGAGGATCGGAGTTTCAGACCCAGGTTGGCTGAGAAGCTTCATATTAGAAATTGTACCTGTTCCCCAATTTGGAGCTAGTGCCACTAAATCCGCGTTCCCTCTATTCCATTCCAGCATGTGCAAAAATCTGCTCGTAAGTGCTCTGGAAAGAAAACGAATACGTGACAATGTCCTCCACATCTCCGCCGCCCTCGGACTTTTTTTTTTTTTTTTTTTTTACCCCTAACAAAACCACCTGGGGAAAGGGTGGGAAGAATGATTGAAGTGAAAAAAGCAGTTCTGCTGTTCTCCAGAACTACCAGCAGGGGCCGCTATGCCCACCCTTCCTAGGCCAGCAAAAGCCGATACAGATCCCGGGTGGTTGGGGGCGCGGCCCTACGTGCGCGCGCAGAGCCCGCGCGCGACTCTGGAAGCAGACTGGGCTTTGGAGATGGTGACCGGCTTGCACCGGCTCTAAAGGCTTGGGTGGGGGCTGCCTCCTAGTGTTATCCTTCTAGCTCTGGGGCTTGGTGGGACAGGTTCCCTGGGACAGAGGCTTCTCTAACACCCAAATTTAGCAGGCTATGGGCAGATTCAGTGCCTGTCGGTCCATCATCAGGTTATCTCCACCCGCTGCGCGCGGGTCGCCAGGGCTCCCACTTCGCTCCCCACCGCTTGATTTACATGCTAATTATGTCTGGGAAAAGTTCTTTAATTGGCAGAATTAGGCAGAGCAAACGAATTGTTTCACAGACCGAACCAAATTAATTCCGGTTTAGCTCCTTCCCTTGGAGAAACAAACAATTAAGCTGTCTTGTTTGCTTTATGGATATATTGGAAGTGCCCCACATCGCGTTTCAAGATATTGTTTAAAGGGTAATTATTTTCAATATTAATACCTGCATGTTTAACTTGTAGTATCACCTAACCACGAGGAGGGAGATTAAATTTACCTAATTTAAAATTGTAGAATACAAGAGGGAAAGAATTTGAATTTACTTTTGATGGTAAAGAAATACCACCCAGAATCTTACTGGCAATTATTAGCTCCTAAAATCTCAGTATCCAATTAGGCGCCCGATGTCCTGAACACGTGGTGCTACTTTTCTATCTGCCAGAGAAAAGATGTCCAGGAAGCAGGAAGAAAAGTCAACCACTTAGAAACCTCATGAAACTATTACCCCTTCGCAGCCTCAGACTCTTCCAAAAGCCTGATTTAACTTTTCAGCAAAATCGCTGGCCCTCCAAAGCTCTTGGAATCTGCAATTTACCCTGCTAGTCAAGAGCAAACGCCAGCCAGTGAGACTAAAGAATGACCGACCGTTAAAACTTGAATACTGAGCTTGTTTTGTGAAGTGTTTCCGGAAGCCACCTGGGGTTACGCAACATAATTAGCTGGTTATCTTGGGTGAATCCCTTATCTTTCTAGAGCCACAGATGGCCAACCTGTCCTTGGAGTTCCATCGACCCACCTGTCCCTGGAGTTCCTAACTTACTCACTTCCCAGGAATGTTGTGGAATAACCAGTTTGAATGGATGGAGAATCTAGGACACTGACTTCCTGGCAAGCTTTATCAAGCAGCTCTGTCATCCTCCACAACAATCCTAAAGTCACATTTTACAGAGTTCAGATGGAGGCCCAGAGAAAAGAGGTGGCTTCCCTTGTGTCAAGAATTAGGTCAGGGCTGGAAAATGACTTAATGACTCCCAGCAATAGATATCAACATCCACGTTCCTCTAACTACCTAAAAAGCGGGGAGGAAAGCAAATAAGACTAGAAAAGATGCTCACCCAGCATTTCTTTGAGAAGTATATCTAGACATTTGATGAGTCTCTGCTTAAAACACAAGGCTCCAGAGAAAGGGCTGCAGGCATTCTGACTGTTTCCTGTGGGAATGAAATCCTGAGGGACCCTGGAGAGCCTAGTTTGGGGATCTCACAACCAGAAACCCATCTTTATCCCATGCATCTTATTCAAACTCCTTTTCTGTTTGAATCTGTGATTTCAAATTCCATTTGCTATTAGAACTATCAAGGAATGTCTGAAAGGGTGCAACTGCCCAAGTGTCAAAGATTGGACCTGGCATGGATGTTTGCTAAACCTTCCCAGGTGGTTCTAATGCGCAGCTTCACAGAACCATTATAGTGCATCCTGGGTATGTCCTGAAACATTGCTTTCTCCCACTCACAGTCTCCGTCTCTCTCCTCTCTCTCTACTTCCTTGGCTGTTCTGTCCACATCTATTTGACACTCATTTAGCCAGCCCTGAATTATGTTGAAATCGGCCTTCTCTGTTCTTGCCCCAGACAGCTGTATTATAATTATAATGATTACTCGTGACTGTCAATTTGATGGAATCTAGAATAAAGAGACAAACCTTCAGACAGGTCTGTGATGGTGCCTTCCTATGGTTGACCCAGATACAAACAGCTTTGAGGAGAACAGTATCCTTTGCCTACCTGTCTTTGTTTTTCGATGGTATGTACATCTATGTTTGGCAGGGGCTTCAATAACATTGTCATCCTTCAATAATGTTGGTCTCAGCATCCCCAGTCTTTCCACAAGACTTGAGGACCAGAAACTCTCCAGGAATCTTCCAGGCCTCCAGTCGTCAGATTGGGACTGCTGAGACTTTCAGCTGCATGAGGGTAGCTACAGTATGACCACTCAGACCCTATTACATAACATGTTGGGATGTTTGCTTCTGTCCTCCTTCCTCAAGTCTCTCCTTTTATGTGGTGGATGCATTTCTTTCAATATTAAGCCAATGCCAGTCCTTTCCCATGTTCTTCATAGTTGACCTGTTCTCAGAAATTCTGCCCAATTGTTTTTAGCCGGCTTTCTGCATTTCCCCATCAATAGATAGGTAAGCAACATTGTCTCTCCATCAATAAATAGGTAAGCAACATTGTCTCTCCATCAATAAATAGGTAAGCAACATTGTTTCCCCATCAATAGGTAAGCAACATTGTCTCTCCATCAATAAATACTTAAGCAACATTGTCTGTCAGCCAAGCCCTCCTTCGGTCCCCTATTCCTTTTAGACTACAGTGTGCTTTCCTCTTCTAAAACCAAAGTTAGTTGTGGATCACCTTGTCCATCGGCTCATTTGTTCCTTTGGTCTGTTTCTAGCAATCCATTAATAAGACTTTTCCTAAATTCTTCAGTTGCATCCAGTGCAGTGGGTATTTTGCAGTGGATATTTTAAGGTTTTCATTTTATTTGAGTACTCACCAGGGTGAAAACAGTTGTTTCTCCTGACTTCTGTGCCATACTACCCATCTCTTGCTTCTCTTTCTACTTGTCTTTTCTGAAAAAAAAAAAAAAATTAGAGTAAACCAAAAGAATCAGAATTATAGCTAACATCAATTTTTATCACTTGGAGTTAACAACTGCTAACATTTTGTCATAGTTGTTTGTTTGTTTTCTTAAGAAATAAGACATGGTTATATAGCTTAATTTTCTGGCAGGAAAGATGGCTCAGTGGTTAATGGCACTTGCTGCTGGTCTTCCAGAGAACCATGGTTTAGTTCCCAGTACTCATATGGTGAATGGTGTGTGTGTGTGTTTTGTGTGTATCTGTCTCTGTGTATGTGTGTGTGAGTGTGTGTGTGTGTGTGCATATTCCTGTGTGTGTCTATGTGTGTGAGTGTGTATGCATACATATTCCTGTGTGTGTCTGTGTGTATGTCTGTGTGTGTACATATCCCTGTGTGTGTGTCTGTATGTTTGTATGAGTGTGTGTGTGTACTTATTCCTATGTATGTGCCTGTCTGTATGTGTGTATGTGTGTACATATTCCTGTGTGAGTGTGTGTGTGTGAGAGTGTGTGTGTGTACATATTCCTGTGTGAGTGTGTGTGTGTGTGTGTGTGTGTGTACTCTCTTTTTCTATGAAAGGCCTGTCTACATATTGCTACTTACAACTTTCCCTTTTTCATGTGGCAAAAACCTCTACTCCTCCTTCAGGTGTCAGCATCAAATCTTCAACTTGGAGAGAGACTCCCCGGATACTGCCCATGTGCATGCGCGCACATGCGCGCACACACACACACATCCCATTGTGCATTCCTTCTCAAAGGACTGTAAATTTGCTTCATAGGATATATCCTATGTCACTGCCAAAGTAAAGATCCTGTGAAATAGTAAGTTAAAACCTTCTCTTTCCTGCCTGATTAGAAGTTTGGGGCCTAGATTTGTCTCTGATTTTGGCTGTTATCTCCAGCACCTAGCAGACAGCAAGGACTCCATCCATAAAGGATGGGATGAACTAGTCAAATCAGTTGGGCTTCTTTTCAAGGATCTCACACTATAAGGAATCGATGATTGGGTAGAAGGGCAACACTTTAATAAAGAAAAAAGAAAAACATTAGAAAGCAATTACACCCTTCTCATTTTGTGATTCCAGATCCAAAAATGAATACAGACCACTCCCAACATATAACTCCCACCTTACGGTGTCTGGCATCTTCCAGGGAAGAAAAAAGGCCTTACAGTGAGGAAAGTGAGTAAATATGACAAGATGCTAGGAATAGGGACCAGGGAGAAACTTAACTCTAAGAGGCTCCTGGCCGGAGGTGAGGCTGGGTGTGAGGCAATCGTGTTTGCTAACAGTGGTTTACTGTCTGCCCCTCTGTGAATGGCTGCACCCTGCTGCCTCCCCGCCCCCCCCCAGTGCATAACAATCACCCCACTGTAACACAGCAAAGCCTTCTTCCAGTCCCTCCACATATCAAATTATTGTTTGCAAGATTAAGAGAATAGTAGATTAGAAGTAAGATAATGAATAAACAGTGTGTGTTAAGTAAACCAGAACTCTATTTCTCTCTCTCTATCTCACAAAAGCGCTTTAGATGCAGTTGGATTCATTTGTTACATGATACAGAGTAAGGGTTGTCTTTGGCTTTTTCTTTTTCCAACCTAACCTTGTAATCACCCTTCTTCCTAATAATTATATTTAATGGAATATACTTGGATATGAGCTTGTTTAAAAGTGTAATTACCTAAGTGTAATATCCTTCTCAAAATTAGATAAATTGACTGATGGAATACCACTTTGTAATTTGCTGTTTGGCCAGAGGAACGATGACCATTAAAACACACTTGTTTATGAGACCCATAAGGCTTCACGGAGAGCCCAGAGAGAAGAGGGGTTATACTGATATGTAAATACTTAGAGAAAAATGCATGCTTCAGGTTGCTCCAATTTTGAGTTTTAGATTACACCGGAAAACTGTATTGATATTAACATATGTTTAGGAGTCATTTCATAACCAGAGAACTTGGTGTTACCCTTACATTAATATGAAAGCTGCTTCATTCATCTAAACTTATGGTGGATAATTATGAGAGTATACTTAAAAATTTATATGCCTAGGGCCCGTCGGATGGTTCAGCACGTAAGGCCATCCTCAGTCAAGCCTCATAACTGGAGTTCAACCCCCTGAACCCACAACAGGGGAAAGAAAAAAACCAACTCTCAAAAGTTGTCTTTTAACATCAGCACATGTGCCCACAGATACTTATTCACACATATAGATAAATGAATGTAACTTTAAAAAATGATATATTTGGATTTTAATTAAGCTATAAAAATAATACTATTGAATATATATTTACACTCAGAAGAAAAAGTACCCGATATAAGGATGACTATAAAAAAGACTGTTTTCATTAACTTTACTTGAGACAGGTCTCTAGTTAATTATTCCATAAAACATTGCTAACATTTAACTAGCTAGATCGAAGGGTTCCAGATAAAACTTGTAGGCTGGAATGAATGAAACCAATACTATGTAACTCTGTACAACTCAGAGATTCAAATAACCTAGCCACTAGGCCTTCACTCTGATTTGTGCCCTGTCCTTAGTCATTAATTAAAATAAGAATATTATAGCTTAACATCTCAACTGAAAATCTACATGTCCGTTTTCATAAAAGTTATTGTGTACTAGAGACTCTGTGGTGGAATGTTCTCTGTATGCTGTAAATAAAGGAGCTGTTTTGGTCTATGTGCAGCACTGTAGAAGTGGGTGGAGGATCAGAGGACAGGCAGGTAGAAGGAGGGTGGAGTTAATAAGTCTCCATCCGACCCCTGAAGAAGAGACATGTAACAAATCCAGGTGAGCCACAGGCCAGGACACGTGGCAGATAGAATACAAGAAATGGGTTGAATTAAGATGAAAGCGCTAGCTAGTAATGTGCTTGAGACATGGGCCAAACAGTTTGAAGTTAATATAAATGTCTGATTCATTTCTTTGGGGGACAAAAGCCGCCGCGGGCCAGGTCCGAACCTCTGGGCCCAAATGGGCCCAGGAAAACTTCTACAACATCTCTCTCTCTCTCTCTCTCTCTCTCTCTCTCACACACACACACACACACACACACACCCCAGCAAGAGCCTCACCTCATTTTCTCCCTTTATTTTTCTGCCTCAAAGCAACTGAGTCATTTCCTTTTCTAAATAACTCTTTAAAAGCTTTTCTTCTAGTGGAGCCAACTTTTGAAAGTCCCTAGCCCATGCCTCTTCCTCACTATTGTGCCCTCTGTTCAAATATTTGCATTATTATAGCCCATGCCTTGACTTTTCCTATTTTATTATACCTCCTCGCTTTAGGGAATTCCCCTTCTTGTTCTTTAATTTCTTAGTCAATAGAAACCTTATTTTAGGGTCTGTTTTGTTTTGGTTAACTGCTATCTTTCTTCCAAATGCAAGGTGCTGAGAATGTTTTATTCCAGTGCTACTACACTGACTGTGGGCCAAGAATTACCCTAATGTCTCAGCTTCTGCTGGAGCTCTATGGAGTTCAAACCCTGTCACTGAATGATGCTGTCCTTTGGTTACTCAGCCTAGGAAATTTGAATCTTTGTCTCACCGCTCATTTTTCTCATTTGTTACATACTCTTCACCAGAAAATGCTATGGACTATTTTTATACTTGATTGAGAATATTAGCATGCCTATTGCATGGGTCTAAGCCACCACCATCTTCGTCTGAGTGCCCAGCAGCCTGATAACATATGACCTTCTTGCTGACATCCCTGCCCACAAACTAATTCCCAATAGCAGTAAACATGACTCTTTAATTCAGTCATTAAAATTAACAGAATTTCTTTCTTGCTTTCTTCAGAGTAAAATCTACAGTCCATACTATGTGTTTTATCTGCCAAATGTTTGGCCTCATTACATGCCCCCACCCCTCAATCCTCACCCCCCTCACTCATGTCCCACGCTACCCCCACCCTCCCCACCCCTGCTTCTCATTCCATAATGATGTTCCTGCCTCCTGCATCTGAACACCTAAGGCTTTTCCTCTTCCTCAAATATTCATTTCCTTTGAAGGTCTCCTTATCTCCAGCAGGTCTTTACTGAAGGCTCCGTTTCTCAGCAAGTTCTCCTGACTTGATACAAAATAACAATTCCATAATCTTTTCTACTTTCTCCATCCACCCTCCAGTAGCTTCCCTTGACATCTGACTTTATTCATATTTGCTTGTTTATTTGTTTACTATCCATTTCCTGCCAGTCTGTCATGAGCTTCTTAAAGTCAAAAAAACGATACTTGAGTTTGAGGCCAGCCTGATTTACGTAGAGAGTTTCAGGACACCTGTCTCCCCAACACAAAACAAAACAATAATAATAATGATGATAAAGCAAACAAAAACTCTCTTTTCACTTGTTGTCATGGTCCTGGAAATTACAGGAGTGACTAACACATCCAGTATTTGTGATAAACTTTGTTGAGTAATGAGTGTATAAACATCACCTATCACATTTAATGCCAATCATAGAAAGGCACCAGATAATGCTTAAAGAAACTACTCACCATGCCTCTTTGGGGTCTGATTTCTTGAGTTTTGACAACATCATCTCTGCTTTTCTGATTAAGAAGTAGCATGGTGAGTACTTTGGTCTATGAGACATGGTTGGTTTGTGGAAAGCAAGTTTTTCCTGTCTTTCCTTCCAAGTCAGGTCAGGCCATGGAAAGAAAAATTCATCTTCTCTGATGTGATTCATGGAAACCAGAACCCCTCTCTCCCAAAGCCAATCATAAAACCTAGAAAAAGGTACTTTTTCTTCCTCTCCACTTTGTGTGGACTGACTATGAAGTAATTATCTAAGCCACCATGCCTGATAGCCACTCTGAGATGCTCATTAGCTCAGGAGGAAGTAATATCACACAGAGATCCCCAAAAGAATCAGAATAAATGGCCCAGCTGGGTTTTCCTTGGTCCATTATTCTTAGGTTAGAACTTTTCGTGCTGTCTCCTTCTCCATCCATCCATTTCTCTGAATGAAACACAAAAATAGAGCTTTCTCTAGGTCCTTCACTCTTTATTTCTAAAGGCTGCCCTGCCACATAAAACCAGTTAGGGTCTTTCTTTTGCTCAGGTGTCTTTTTTATGGGCATGGTAGGTGAGGAAAAACTCTCAAAAGCTCACAGCCTTCTGCCCCCATGGGTACCTAAGAGACAAGGCTGAGAAGGAGGGAGGTGGCTCTAAATGAGCTGGTAGGTCTTTTCTCTCTAGTTCAGCTTTTCTCAACCTGTGCATTGGGACCCCTTTGGGATTGAATGACCTTTTCACAAGGGTAGCATATAAGACATTCTGCCTATTAGATAATTACAATACAATTCACAACAATAGCAAAATTATAGTTATGAAGTAACAAAGAAAATAATTTTACTGTTAGGGGTCACCACAGTATGAAGAAGTGTATTAAAGGGTCCCAGCATCAGGAAGGCTGAGAAGCACTATCCTAGTTGGTGGCTGCTTCAGTCTTTCATGGCCACAGACCAAAGTAGGAGGTTAGTGTGTTATGTTACAACCTCCACCCAGACATCTGTATTAGTCAATTGAGTCTACCACAGAAAAATATAACAGATTTTCTGGGTTGAAGACCAGAAACTTATTTTCCTAGTGTTCTGGAGATGAGAAGTCAAGATACTGTACTTAGTCAAAGTTGGCAATTCAACTAAAGCCTGGATTCCTGGTCTCCAGATTACTATGGCCCTCCTGGGCCTCAACTGCCTTTCCTTTGCTGTCTTTGGGGGAGGAGAGAGAGAAGGAAAAAGGAAAGAAAAAACCAGAAAGATGAAGAGGGCAAGAAGAAAAAGAGGAAGGCAACAGACTGGCAAGCCTTAAGTGTGATTGGTGGGGTAGGTCGAATATTTGATAAGAGTCACAAGATAAGACCCAGAAAATCCAGATGACTTGGACAACTGTGAGCCATAGTGTTTCTGAAGTGGTTCATCTGAAATCTCCAGCTCTGCTCACAAAGTGTGCTTGAGTCTATAAAGCAGGAAGCATGGCATGGAAACGTCACTGGGACATGTACAGTATCCCCATGGAGTGTGCCCAATCTCCCAGACCCCTTTCCTAACTCAGGCTTGACCCAGCCTAGCCAGTGTGGGAGGCTCACCATTTTTTTTTTTTTTTTTTTTTTTTTTTTGTCATTGTACTGAACGTCAGGATGACATTGTACAGAATGTCAGGAAGAGTTAGTTCCTAATGCATCTAATGCTACTCCAAATCTTCCCTTAACACAGTGTCAGCAAATTGTATACATTTGAATACAGGCTCATTCAACCAAAAACCAAATTATAGGAAAATTTTAATTATAAAAGAGATAAAAACAGAGGTTGATAATTAGATTTGTAGAAAAGATTTTTCTTTATTTTTTTTTTATTTTTTTATTTTTTTAGAGAAGTCAGTGTTAAAGTAAGCTTTGATTCAAGTTTAATGTTTGACTTTGCTCAAATTACACTGGAAACTTGTATTTGTTTTATGGAGAATGAGAACACCCTAGGTCAGTGGTTCTGAACCTGTGTGTCAAAACCTCCTTTGAGGGATGATAGGAAGATCCTTCCACATGCTGCATAGCAACATCACTCAGAAAAACACTGGTTTAAGCAGTAAGATAACATTTTTTTTTTTTTAATACTCATCAGATAGGTAAAGAATGCTCATGGTTGATAATGTCAGTGTTGACAAGGATGATCAAGAAGTCTCCTAGCCAGGCTCTGAGTCCGCACAGCCCTTTTGGGCAGCAATGGGCAATCTCTATTAAAATTAACAATGTATATATTTTATGATTTCACTTTGAGAAACAGATTTTATATTAGGAGGCAGAAATGAAGGCTCCCATTGTCTAATTGTTTGCAACTGTAAAAATGAGTTCAACATGAATGTTTAGGAATATGATGTCAGTTATGTAAAATAGGTAATTCGCCTGACATTGTGGCTAATGCCTTTAATTCTGGCACTCAAAAGGCAGAGGCACACAGATCTTTATGAGTTTGAGGCCAGCCTGGTCTACAAAATAGTTCCTGTTACACAAAGAAATCCTGTCTTGAAAAACTACTTCCCCCAAAAATTCAGTGTGACAGTCATATTTTACAACATTATACAACACTTAAATTTTTAAAAGGCATTTCAAGGAATAAAAAATAGTATCTTAAAAATTTTTAAAGTCAATATTTATGTATTGCTGTGAAAATTCACCAAAAATTACATATATACATGTCTCTATATATTCACTGAAATTTTTTTTTAATTCTCAGATAAAATAATTTCATAAAATCTATGACTATATGTTTTTTATTCTTAGGAAAATTTGTATCTAAGAATGGTAATAAAAGTCATAATTGGAGAGGGTGTTGTTATGAACTAAATATTTGGGTCCTCCCAAATATGCCTCTGTAGATTTGTTGTATGGCAGTTTCTTTCTAGGAGAATGTTCATTCTACAGAGAAATTTGTTAAGATCCAGGATGTTCTAAAGTCAGGCTTGTTAATGTTGGGGTAGTATACAACTCAAGTCTCACAAGCCTACAAAACTGACCAGATACACTGGGCCCTCCCTTCTCAAGCGTATATGCACCCCTACACAACCCAAGTCTAGAAGTGATACCTGCAAAAGACATTCTCCACGCTGTTGAACTGCCCGCAGGCTGTGCTGTGTGCTCCACATTTCCAGCTTTCATGAGCTATCGCCCATGCAGTACTGAGCTCTTGGAGATAGAGCTGTTTTGAGGCATTTCTGCTCCTGTAAGTGGCCCCTCATCCATGCTTTTGCAAGTGACCCTGATAAAGCTCACTTGGACTTTGGTGGTGTCCTTCCTGTGGTCTGCCCTCAGTTCCCTATTTGGGGTGAATAGCCATTTGATTTTATCTTCCCAGAATATTGTCACATCATAAACCTTAACCCAAAAATAGTTGCACTAGGAGTAAGAAAGTAATTCAGCCTAGTGAGGCCAGAAGGGATATGGGTGGAGACAGATTCAGTGGGATTATTGCCTTTATGTTATGGAAATCTCTGTCTTTTGATTCCTCTTACCACATTGTATATCAAGGAATGGACTCAGGAGGACAAAATAAGAAGGCAGCTGGCTGCCTATGAATCAAAACAGGAGCCTTCATTAGGAACCACACCCTGTGGGAACCCTGTTCTTACCTTTACCAACTTACAGAAGAGTGAGAAAATAAATTTCTGTTGACTTAGGTACTTGGTCTGTGGGATTTTGTTATGGTGGCTTGAACAGGCTAATATAGGTGTCACGGAGGATTTTAAGCTGGGCTGAAATGATAGCTGTCATGTTTTTAGATTGTGGAAAGGGGATGTATTACTTATATTACTTATGTGGTTGAATTTAACATTCAATTTTCTCTTCCTTCTTCCTCTATAACCACCCTTCTCCACCCCACCAACTCCCGCCTGGGCAATATTAATCAAGGTACTGACAGACATCTACAGTATTTTCTGATCCTCCCAGCAATACTTTCCAAGAGGACTGCCTTTTAGGTCCAAGGCCAGACAATAAATCTCACCATAAACTCCCTAGAAATATCATGCATCTAACAGGAACCCCTAGAGGTCACACCAGTAGGGTAAGGGAGTGTGATTTGATAGGGAGGTTTATGGCAAAGAGAACTCACTTTCTCTTTCCACTAGAATAGGCTCCAGTGAAAAAGTCACTCTTTATCATCTAATAGAATGTGATACCTCTGTGTGTTATCTCTGTATTGATGGCTAGTATTTACCACTTCTTTGGTATGTGTTGGGCATTTCCTAAACATTTTAGAAACACCTCAGTAATCCTTTAAAAACTCCCTATATAGAAGTTGAGATAATTTTTCTTTAATACTAGAAATATTTGTTAGAATTTGCTATTATGCTAATATTGTAAGAAGCTGAAGGTGAAGGAACCGCTCCACTACAGTCTCTCTCCAACCACATGATTAGTCTGAGATATTCCTTTTAGAGATTTAGCTATATTCTTACCTGTGAGCATCAGAGGAAGTCTTCAGTGACTGTGTGTTGTTGACATAGTCATGGCCATGTCAAAGATCCTAGCCTCAGACCCAAAGAAAAGTGGAAACACCTTCTCTTCATGTGTAGATGTTAACAGTGTGCAGAAAATGTCCACCATAGCTTTTTCTCTCCCTGGGATGTTTACAGTCTGACAATTGCTTCATGGAGACTGTTCCCAAACCTGTCTCCTTGACCCAACTCTATATCATAAACCTCAACTTCATATTTATTGAATGTAATAACCCCTCCTGCTTGTTTAGCTGTATGAAATAACCTTACCTCCATGTTTAATTGTATTTAATCATCATGGTGAGCTTCTGGGGTACTGTGATTTCTGCAGGGGAGATCTCAGACAACTGGATCCCAGCATTTCTGCACATCCATCTGTCATTTCTCCTTTCCTCTGGCACCTCCACTCTGGTCCTTCCCTGGAGCCTGCTGGATATGGCACTTGACATTTGGTGTTATCAAGGGGTGTGTATACTTTTGTAGATAGCAATTCCCACTTATCAAGCTTGTTATATACTCTTCATAATTGCCCTTTAACGAGCACTCAATATTTCATTCTATTGTGCTACAATTTACTTATTTATTCCCTTGGGGTTGACATCTAGACCATTTCCAACTTGTTAGCATAGATAATGTTGAATAAACATTTTTACATGCATGCATTTTTAAATTTGAGTTATTCCCCTGCGGTAACTCCTTGGGAGGATGATACCTGAGTCATCAAATATAAGCACATTTTTTGACTACCGAGCACAATTGATTAATAGCTTTCCAAAACCTGGTGCCCAGTGATGATGCCAACAATGACACATAAATATCTCAGGTTCATGACAGCACTGTCAGCTTTGGCTAGCATCATTGTAAGACTTCTGTTGATGTAAAGATTTCAGAAGAATGTTCCTCAGAACTTTGGAGGCTTCTTGGTAAGGAAACCATGACAACACAGGAAGGGGGAGCCCAGCAACCATTCCTTTTCTGCAGGACCAGCATTTGAGCTCTTCTACTTTAATATGCAAACTGACCATGGTCACATGGTCACCAGCAAATCTATCTCCGTACCTGTCCTTCTCTACATCTCTTCTTCTGTCTGCCTGTATGTCACCCCCTCACCCTGCCTTCTCTCTCATTTCTGCTCACTCTCCCATCCCAACATCCCCATCACTACACATACAGATATTTTCACACATGGCAGATCTAACAACAGAAAAGCAAAGCTAGTAGACACAGTAAGTCTCGTGACAGTGCTGTAAGGGGCTATACATCCAACTGCATTTGATTCCTGACTATTGGACTCAGGATCACTAGGTAGAGTTGAAGAACTTGGAGTTAATAACAAAGGGTTGTCCATCAGAGAGCCACAGAGAGGCAAGATCTAATCTGAGTACAAGGCTCCATCAATCCAGAAGGTTTGATTTTTTGGTTTCAAGTTTGGGATCTTGCTTTTGTTTATGGTTGACCAAATAAAGGTTAACCAAGATGTCTGCTAACTTGGAAGCTTCTTTTTCTGTTTCTCAGATGATGCCACCAAGTAGGTTGCCAATAGTTTTCAATTATTAAAGCAATAAGTCTACCCTCTAGCTTAAGTCAATTTGAGATATGTTGTTATCATTTGGAATCAAATGAATTGGAACAAAGGTTTGTAAAATGAAGCCAGATTCTAGAATAAGTAGCAGAACTTTACAGATGAGAGGCAAATTCAGTAACTCCGCCTAAGCCTTGTCTCCATGTTAACAGTGGGCCAGCACTAAATATGTAGTCTCTGTATTGCTTTTTTTTTTCTGTTGTTGAAACAAAATACCCTGATAAAAGCAACCTAAGGGAGAGCTTCTTTAGGTTTATAGTTTATGGGTATAGTCTGTCATGGAGGAAACCTCGAGGTAGCAAAACTTGAGGCAGCTGGTCACAGCATGTCTCTAGTCAGAAAGCAGAGACATGAATGTTAGTGCTCAGCTCACCTTTTCCTTTACACTCAGTCCTTGGCCCCTAGGTACTGAAAGGCGCTGCCCACAATCCAGGTGGCTCTCCACACCTCCATTAATCTAATCTAGAAGATCCCTCATAGACAAACCCAGAGGCATATTGCATAGGTGATTGTAGATCCTGTCAAGCTGATAGTCAATATTAACCCTTAAAGTTCCCAAGCCAGTATTATTTGCAAGTACACCATCCCCCTTTATACAGGTTAATAACATCATGTACATGTTTTTATTGTTTCATGTGTTGTGGTGATATATTGTATATTTAATAAACTTGGCCTGGAATATCAGAGAACATTATCACCCACAGTCAAGCCATAAAGGTCAGAGAGTGATGACTTATGCCTTTATTCCCATAACTCAGGATGACCAAGTGGTGAACCATGCCTTTAAATTCTTCAAGAGACAGAGATCTTTCTGAACTTCTGTGAGTTCAAATCCTAACAACCAAACAGTAGTAGCTCATACTTTTAATCCTAACTCTAGGATTATGATACAGAGTTGAACTGAGAAGTAAAACAGCAGGGCAGAGAAGATATATAAGGCAGGAGAAGGCAGAAATTGAGCATTCTGTAGAAGCAACCAGTTAGGCTAAGGACCCTTGAAGACAGCACATACCCTGTTTGGCCTGAGAAGTTGGCTCTGTGAGGATTGACTGTGGTCTGCTTCCTCTCTCTGATATTCCAGCTTTTCTCCAATATCTAGCTCCACGTTTTCATAATATGCTAACTAGAGTTCCTGAAATAATATGTATGTGTTTTGCTTACATGTTTGCCTGTACTCATGTGCTTGAGAAAGTCAGAAAATGATGTATCCCCTAGCGCTAAAGTTTTAGCTGGTTGTGAGGTGCCATGTGAGTGCTGAAAATTGAACCCAAGTCTTCTGTAATAGCAAGTAGGCCAGTGCTCTGAACCAGTGGACTATCTCTCCAGCCCCAATACATTATTATATAAGTTTAGGCTTGAAAGCCCAACAAAATTGGGAGGGATTATCTTTTCCAAGCTACTCTGCCTACAGTATTGTTACCCCAAGTCAGCGTTGGCAGTGTGATTCACCACCTTCAGGATATACACCTCGGAAAATCAAAACAGGATGCAATGAGCAAATGTGTCACATGTAGGGCATCATTTCAGAAAGTGCTGAGATGTTAATATTATCATGTCAACACTATAGTAAGTAAATTAAACATTTGCATGCTTTAGTCAAGGTTTTGAGAATAGATATAGTATATTGAATATGCATATTCCACTATTAGGATGTTTTGCTCCATTTGCAAGAGCGTTCTCCCCAAGCCTAAGCAGGAATTTCAACATAGGACAGGAACTCAGAGGGAGGTCTCCAGTGACTCACTGGATTCTAATTGGCTTTATCTTTTTGATTATGTTCCCTCCATCTTTTGATATTTCTGAATTGTATTTATCATGGAGAATGTTTTCAATTCTATATGTCATCTGACATTGGACAAAGAGGAGACTTTCAGCTTGTCATTAAATACAACGAAAAACCACACTTTCTGCCAAAGCCTGTCATGGTCTTATCGCAGACAAAAATGAGTAATTTCCGTTCACCAGACAGCCTTCTCTTCACTCTAATTTACTCAGAGACAATGTACTCTTTGATTCCCTACTAAATTATCAATTATATATATAATCATATAGAGGTCTTTCTTGAGACCTCATTTCTTTTTGTCTGTTTTTTGTT
Source organism: Sigmodon hispidus (assembly GCA_004025045.1). NCBI lineage: Eukaryota > Metazoa > Chordata > Mammalia > Rodentia > Cricetidae > Sigmodon > Sigmodon hispidus. The sequence goes on along the minus strand of PVIH01000739.1, from coordinate 30,894 downwards.
TTTCCTTTGTTTCTTTGAGACAAGGTTTCTCTGTGTAGCCCTGACTGTCCTGGAACTGCTCTGTAAATCAGGCTTGTCTTGAACTCACAGAGATCCTCCTGCCTCTGATTCCCAAGTCCTGGGGTCAAAGGTGTACACTGCCCAATGAGGCCTCACTTCTTTAATACTGACTTTCAGACAATTTGTTTCTCAAGAAGTCAGGTCCCTTTGCTCCCTACACTTCAGAATCCTTCTGAACAGAGAGATTGTAAAGTTCCTGAGTCAACCTTCCATTCCTTAGCACTTCTCTGAGAGCTGGATCCCGAGGCTTGGCTCCTTCCTGACACGTCCTGCTTAGGCAACATGATTCAAACACAACTCACATCCAGTCTTCTTTGCTCTGTGTTAGAGACCCAAGGATTCCTCTTGATGCTTCTTCCCTGTCACAATGCATCTATTAGCAAAGCCTCTAGGCTCAGTCTCTAAAGCCGGCCACCCTCTTCTCTCTTCGGTGTGACGGCTACCACCCCTGCTTTCACTGTTCTAGCTTGTTCAGGATGAAACCTGTTCTTGTTCCTTTCCGACTCACTCCTGATCCTATGTCCAGAATAAAGACACAGATCACAACACATCGTCTCCTTGCACTAAGCCATCCAGGGATTTGCTGACCTTAAACGGGTAAATCTTAAAACTTGTATGATCGACACGACTTAGATAATCAGTGCAGGCTTCACTTCTTCAGTCATCTTCTCTACTTTCTTCTCAGTGCTTAACATCTGAAATACATGATAACCATTCAATAAATGCCTTCTGCCCCTCAACTGAGTGATGAGAATGCCGTGTACTTGTGGATTTATTTGCTATATATCCATCCTCCAACTAAAAGAAAACTGTAAATTTCTGGGCAGTGGTGACCCTTGCCTTTAATCACAGCACTTGGGAGGCAAAAGCAGGCAGATCTCTGTATTCAGAGTCAGCCTGGTCTACAAGAGCAAGTTTCAGGACAGCATGAGCTATGAAGAGAAATCTGTCTCAAAAAATCAAAACCTATGCAAACAAAAAACCAAAACTCTATAGAAACAAAGACCTAACTGTTTTTTGTCTGATGCTTCATTCTATTTTTGTCCTCATAGTGGGAAAAAAAGAAAGAAGGAAAACAAAAACCAAAGAGCTGTCTTAGTGTACATAATAAGTTTATATCAAAAGATAGTGTCAAATATAAAATGTATTAAAGAAAATTAGTTATATAGCACAATATCACAAACATAAAAATATATGCGATCAGAACAGCAATATGCACTTTGTAAAAGCATAAACAAAACCATAAAAACATACACATTAATTGTATTGGGGTGGCTGCTCCTGCAAGGAGTGGGTAGACACAGGAAATAAAGTAGAAAAATGGATAAAACAAGAGGAAAAATGCTTGTTAAATGATGAATGGCTTCTCAAATATAATGAGACTCTACACTGGGTGAGCATAAAATTTTAAGGAATGGCCATATAAAAAAATGAAATGAACTTATAAACATTCATTCATTAGTGTACGTCCTGGCTGGTTTTGTTATCAGCCTGACACACTGGGAAAAGGGGATGTCAGCTGAAGAACTGTCCCCATTAGATGGCCTAGGGGCATGTCTGTGGGGCATCTCTCTTTTTTTTTTCTTTTTTGATTGTTGATTAATGGAGGAGAGCCAGGCCCACTACAGGTGGTACCATTCCTGGGAAAGTGGATCTGGAATATATATATATATATTTATGAAAACTAACTGAACATGAGCCTGGATGAACGCCAGTAAACAGAATCCTTCAGTCTCCTTGCTGCAGCTTCTGCCTTGAGTTCGTGGCTTGCTTCCTTCAATAAGAGACTGTGACCAGTAAGTCACATAAACCATCCCTCCTCCAAGTTGATTTCAGCAAGCAGGTCAGCTGGGAATTCCCTCCAAAGACTTTGAAAAGAAACATGGGTGGGACTAGAGTTGTAATACAAAACATTCATAGCAGAGATCAGAAGCAAAAAATCTCACTCTCACAGAACATCACAAATAAGAGTTCAAATTTTCCCTACCAAGTTGTAATATTCTAAGAAAAGTAGTTCCCAGATCCAGTTTTGCTGATCTCCAAGAAAGCTCTAGGCATGCCCCAAAATTCTTAAATCAAAGTTTATTTTTAGCTTACTTTAATTAGGACAAGTAAATATATGTCATGCAGCACTTTAGAGAGAAAAATGGATGATCACATTTTATTAATGAGACTAGAGTGGGAATATTAGCTTACTATTCAACTCTGTATAAAACAATTAACACTTTAGGCCATTAAAAAAATTCTGGGACTAGGTAAATGGCTTAATGGATAATATCCTTACCAAGCAGATGTGAGGAGTTGATTTCCATCTCCAGAACCCATAAAAATCTGGCTGTGGTAATGTGGGTTTCTAATTACAGTGTCTATATGATGAGATGGGAGGTAGAGACAGAACAATCCCCCAGAAGATCACAGGTCAGCCATCCTGGTGTTCACAGTGTTCATCATGTTCACACAACGCCACCAAGAAGAGGCTGCAACTCTATCAGTTAGGAGGACTGATACTTGAGGTTACTTAACATCCCATGAGCACCTTGGCACAAATTTACCCAAATGTCTCTATGCACACATGCATGCACACTCAAATATGTATGTGCACAGATGCATGCATGTACACTCAGTCAGATATCCTGACCAGAATTAAAAGAACAAAGAAAGGAAATCCAATGAGTGGAAATGAATTGATTAGGGTTACAGGCTTGCATCAAAGAAGGCCACTCTCACTATCATGGTCACAAGCACATACACACAGCATAGGCTCAGTTAGGCAAATGGGATTCTGAAAACAAATGACTATCACTTTTCTTCTGAGCGCTACAGTTTGGAAATGGCAGCTGTGTTGAACAACTGATCATGAAATATTTATAAACTTTGGTGACATGATTTTCAAACTTCACCAATGAAATTCACATATCAATTTAACGGCCATCATAAAGCTGACTTTAGCATCTGGAATGTCACAGCCTGTGTTCTGTGATCAGGTTAACAGACCCAGGATCTTTATTTCTCAATAGCAAAGGTATTAACAGGGGATCAGGCTCCATTCATAAAATATGACCAACACATGATAATCATGAGGATTATCACCAGGGGTCTGTTTACTCGGATACAGTGAGTAGTTTCGCATAAGTGGCTTGACCAAGCAATGAGAACTGTCACTTTCAGCCTGTGTTACATGACTTATGTTAGAACCAGACCATTGGTTCAAAAACATAAGTTTACATAAGAACCATCTGACAGGGTTAAAAACACAAAAACAAACAAAAAAACAAAACCAGCTCCAGTGCCCCAACTATGGAATTTCTGAGTTCAGAAGAAGGGGCTGGGGCTGAAGAGTCTGCATTTCTCACCAATCTCTATGTGATACTGGACTGCCCTTGGGTATCCGCTTAATAGATAAATGCAGAAAGGTTTTACCTCTTACTTCAGTGAAGTCTCATATGGATGGGCTGTGCTTAGAGCCCAAGTTTCCACCACACAAGAACAGAAGAAACTGTGAACTTCCTTTAGATCCCCTGGCTCCCCACTCACTATGGGAACTCACTCTGTCCACTTCTTAGAATGCTGTTCTATAGTGTTTCTCATGTGTATACATAAGGAAGAGTAGCAAAGCTCTTTACCCCTCATTAGTGATGAGAGCAGCATTGTTGTAACAGCAAAAGCAAAATAAGAGTTGATAAATTTAAGTATTTATCAATGGGAAAAAGAAGAAAGAAACAAAATATTAACAATTGATAGACTAAAGATCCAACCACACAGAGGCAAACTGTCCTTATATGCATCAACATGTACAGCTCATACGAGAATATAATGCAGCCCTCCGTGGTGTAAATGCAGGAAAGAGTTTGAGCTAGAAGGTAAGTTTTGGTGTCCTCCATCATGCTATTCCTCGGGCCTTCCCTGCCTCCTCCTCCAAACTCCCAGAACCCTCATCTCATTGCCTATAGTTAAATTTTTCTTTGGGCTGTCAGCCCACAAAATAAAATAAAATAATAAAATAAAATGACACAGAGACTTATCTGTTATGAAAGCTCAGCCTAGGCTTAGGCTTGTCCCCGTAGCTCTTAAAACTTAAACTAATCCATTTATATTAATATGTGTTTTGTCTCATGGCCTTTTACCTCTCTTTTGTCTTATACCTCTCCTGTTTCCTCTTCTTCTCCTCTGGCGTCTCCTGTACCTAGATTCATCTCCTCCTTCCCCTGTCTCTCTCTGCCCTGAAGTCCCACCCATACCTCCTGCCTAGTCACTCAGCTTTTTATTACACCAATCACAGCAATACATTTTCACATAGTGTAAAATACCCACAACAATGACTTAGATTTCTTACATTTCTTCCAAAAAGTCTTCATCTCATTCTATCCTTCCTGTTCTCACTCCACAAGCCTGGCAACACGTGTGTTTGGTCTGGTATCTCACTGTACGGTTCTTACAGAGGCTGTCTCTCTTAAAAGTGTCGTCCAAAACAGAAGCCCTACCACTGAACATACTGTCTGCACATGGAACACTGGGCAAAGGATGTAACAGATTTAACTGGCTGGCACCACGATTTATTTGTGGTTAGCAGCATAGTCAGATGGTCCATAGGCAGCTGAAGAAAGTTAGAGATTACCCTTTTATTTCTTTGAAGGGTCATTAGTATTTTAAAGAAAATTACTGGGCTGGAGAAATGGCTCAGTGGTTAAGAGCACCGTCTGCTCTTCCAGAGGACCCGGGTTCGATTCCCAGCACCCACATGGCAGCTAACAACTGTCTGTAGTTCCAGTTCCAGGAAAACACCAAGGCAAATAAATAAATAAATAAATAAATAAAGTTTAAAAGATTAAAAAAAAAAAAAAAAGAAAATTACTGTTTTTTAAGTGCAAAGATCTCTGAAGGTGGTTAAATAAATACATCATTATACTAGAAGCACAACTACCAACCAAGACCCAATTTGCTAATTGGGTCTGTAAATTCTTTAAGGTCTATTTTTGACACCAATTAGTTTCTTAGATTTTTCTCTATTCTATCGTATAGAGATCATCTTTGGCTTTCACACCATGAATTTAAATATTTCTGGGTATTTATTTGTTTCTTTACAGCTCTGATCACACTAGGTTGGCTTCTTTAGTCACATAAATTTGAAAATTTGTCAAAAAATATGTAATTTGTTGAATGGATCTCAAATTTGATAATTGTACTATGGGTAGAATCTTTCATGTCAAAGCTTTGGCTGAATGATAGATACAACCAGTTCAGAATACTTCTGAGCTTATGGGTGGAGAATACTTTCATGTGGGACACATTAGTAGCCTTTATAAAATACTTGATAAATTTTGACTCTTACCAGTCAAGGTCATTGCTTCATCACATACAAGGTCAAATTTTATCATTACTGCCACTGTATGTATGGCTAATGTTGCTATTAATAGCTACTCACTCCGTGTGCTCCACTATCATACATGCACAATACACAGACACAGACATAAACGTATACATCTACACATGCCAGACACATGTGTAAACATATACACACATATGTATACAAAGGCTTATACATACACACAAATCTGTAACATCTAAATTATGCTGCAGCAAGATCTGGTTTTAGGAAGCATTGCTTTCTTGATTTATTCGGTCACTCATTGACTCAAACCTGCTGAATGCCTTCATTCTCCATTTTGTGAAATCCAGGAACCAGCAGTATCTCTGCTCCTACAAAGCTTACATCATTTTAGAAGAGGAAGACAAGCAGCTAGTGCAGGAAATGGAAGCAATGTCTATTAGTGGTAAACATTGTAGAAAAAAAATAAAGACAGTCAAGGGTATTGAAAGTAGCTGGAAGCAGAGGTTGTTAATGATTCTCCTCCTGCTGCTGTAACAAATTGCTGCATTGTCAGAGTTTCCAAACAATACAAGTCTATCTATCTCACTGTTGGGTCAAAAGTCCATCATGGGTCTCCTTGAGCTAAGATCAAAATGTGGGCAGGGTTTTTTTCCTTCTGGAAGCTCATACAGTGGGAACTATTTCCCTACATACTTTGGCTCCTTAACTCTTTTCCTTCAAAGTCAATAGCTTGGTATTTTCAATTCACCACCCTAAAATACAGGCTAACTCTTGCATCTCAAGACAATTCCAGGTACAAGACCTCTTCAGGGGTTAGGGTGCTGACCTCTAGCAGAGCCAGTCTTGTTGTCCCTTTTAGGGGGTCAGAGAGGGGTTGGAATGAAGTCACCTGGTTAAGGTAGCTGTGGAAGGCTTTTTCCAGAAAGAGAATGTGCAAAAGCCCTGTGGCAGGGTGACCTTATGTCTGTGTGGTTACTGAGCAAAGGTGGGTATGAATGGAAGAAGAAAGCCATGGGGGCATAGGGCAGAGCCTGAGGGCCTCAGGAGAGGTGGGCTGGATAACTGGACTTTGTATATCTTCCTAGGAAACACTTGGGCTCCTCTGAGGGGAGTAGGAAGCTTAATGGAGGCTTCTGAGCAGATGTGTAGGGTGTCAGGTGTTTCTGGGGGGAGAAATGAACTTGTAGAAATTTCTACTATGGTGGAAATTTCAGAAAGGAATAGAAATGATTCTGAGACTTCATGGTAAGACAGCCTAGGAAGGCAGGATGTGTTCTACAGCAGAAAGAGAGAGTGATACCAGTCTACTTTCCTCCTATGAGAAGCTGAAGCCAGCCTTGAATGGAACAGACACTTGGGTGTAAGAACTTCCTTCTATGATCTTGGCTTCTTTCTTTATCTCATTCTTTCTCCCGCAACACAAATGAAAGACAGAAATTTTGAATTCCTGAGCACATGTGTGTAAAGGCTGTAAGGTACTTGTTTAGAATTATTCTTCATCTAACTAAAAATCATTTCTAGGTCTTAAAGTACAGATCAGTATTTAGAGTGCACCCCCACCGTGTTTGGGTTCCTGGATTTGCTCTCAGATTCACATTTAGATTTTTCATTGCTGTGAGAAATTCCTGGGATAAGGAGTGTAAAAAGAGAAATTTCATTTCATTTGGTTTTAGAGTTTTCATGCCCTGCCTGCTGGTTAGCTGGCTCATTGCTGGCCCACAGCAACTGAGAAGAACCATGGACTAGAGGCACAGCAGAACGTTGCTTGAGAGATGGCAGCCAGAGAGCAAAGGGACTAATAGGAAGGGCCAGGGGCAAGACACCTTCAAAGGTATGTGCCGTACTTCTTCCAATGAGGCCCTTTTTCTACGTCCCATCACTTCTCAACAACTTCCTCAAACCACATGGCCATTTAGGGATTAAATTAAAGCCTCCTCAATCTCATTATCTTCAAAACATGGGGTCTATCTGCTGGGGACTCAGCCTTCAACTCATGAGCCTTTTGGAGGAATACTTCATATCAACACCATAACACCACTACCAAAAAAACCAGCATTTCCTAAAATACTAAGGAAATGTAACAATCTCAAAACCTTTTGAAGTGTTATTTATAATAAGTTATATGCTCTTTATTTATCTGCCATATGTCCCACTTCCTGAAACCCTGGCCAATGGCAATTAACCTGGCTGATGTTCTGACAGCAAACTCCATTTAAATAGGCTCTCTACCTTAGAGACAGATGCCTGAGATCTCTAAGGTGAAGTCTACTTAAAGAATTAAATGCCTCTTCAGTCACACCTCCCACCATGTATGACCGGATCCTCTTACTTCATTTCAGATTCGCAGGAAGCAGTCTAAAGAACAGCAAATTCTGTGTCCTTGCCCGCCCCTACCCATCATCAATAACTCAATCAAAAAGTGAAGAATGTTAGGATCCTGTCCCACCTCCTGAAACCCTAGCCAATGGCAATTAGCCTGGCCAGCCCAGCATTCTGACGACTTCTGAAGTCAAGCTCCATTTAAGAAGACTCCTTCCCTTGTCTTTTTCTCTCCCCTTCTTGCCAGAGATTAAGTACATCTCTGACCCCCTTTTCTCCTTCTCTCTCCCATCCATCCATCCATCCATTCATCCATCCATTCATCCATCAATCCATCCATCTATCCATCTATCCATCCATCCATCCATCCATCCATTCATCCATCTCCCCTTTCTTACTCTATAATAAAATCTTTCCATGTGTGCCAAGTCTAAATGTCTCCTTTCATGGCTGCCCATCAGCACCTGCATGGGACCGCCATCCACCGCCATCCACCGCCCTCCACCGCCCTCCGCAGCCAGCCACAGGTATACACGATGACACAACATAACAATATGGCCATATTGGTTGCTGTCTCCTCATGGCTGCTTACATTTTTCTGAGGCTTTTGCATTTACTGTTTTTAAGATCTGGCAGCTATTGAATGTAATCTGACTAATCTAGAAACCCAAAGGAGTTTTCCACATTAAATACAATGTCTTTCCAGAAAATGATGATTTATAGTGATCTTTAAGTAAAAGGGGAAGAAATGTGCAATATACATAGCTCACTCTTCTCCAGCTATCTCACAGCAATCAGTTAAAAACTAGAGAATATCCCTTCTCTTTCAGAAGCTCTTTCTTTAAAAAAAAAAAAAAAAATGCACTCAGCATCATAGAACTGAAGACAATAAAATTCACAGTTTTGCAGCTGCCATTTCTGTTTATAGGATCTGAGGCGCCGGCTAACCTCATAGCATTGTTTGCAAAAGAAAAGTCACTCCCTGGGAATTTGCAAAAGAGATTTTGACAAGAGCCCTATGCACTAAACACTGAGTGCTCAGCAAGACTTCATAAAGGCAGAGCATCGATCAAAAATTTAGGGGCGCAGGGAGAGAGGTCTTCGTTTGTCTTGGCAAGGCCTATGTTACTATGACAGAAGCCTGTGGAGGAGTGTGGAACATAACCATAGCCTCAGAAAGAGCACAAGTCAGAGAAACGCTGTAATTGTGGAGAAGTGTTTCAGAGACATCTGTGTTCTATCAGAGGGACTTTGCATACAATCCTGGCACCAAACAGCCTATTAAAACTCAGTTTAAAGCAATAGGAAAATAATGAATAGATAAACTAAAAATTGTCTCTCTGTGACCTTTCTTTGGAATTCTGCCACAGGGAACTGTCCATGAAACAGCTTCCTAGAATGTAAGCAGCAGTTTGTGGCACTGGAGGTAAGAATGCTGGATTTTAATTGAGAGTTTCAAATATTCTAAAGCAAACCGTTTTCTTCCTGATGGGATCAAAAAGATAATGATTCCCTTGGAAAGTCTGGACAGGAAAAAGTATGGTGTAGGAAATAGTAAAGGCCAAAAAGCAAGCCAAGGAGAAAAAGAGGAAAAGTGGTGAGAACCTAGAAGTGGAAAAAAATAACTCACACACGAAAAAGAATGGGATAGAAGCAGAAAGCTTATCTAAAAGAAGCCTAAGGATTTTTTTTTGTCTTTTTTGTATTAGTACTTAAGAACTGGCTGTTCTCATTAACCAAAACAGACTGAACACCAAATCGAGATGATAAGCAAGAAATAGTCAATTAGCCAGATGTTTCCAAATATCTAGGGTTTTGTCATCAAATAGATAAAGAATCTCAATGATTGACTGAACTTTTTCCTTGGTATTTATGTATCTTGACATGATATGACAGCCAAAAAACTGCTTGGCACCTGGCCATAGAAAATACATTTCCCTCTCTGGCTGTTTTGGTGTAGTCTCACTCTAGACAGCGTTGCAGGCATATGTTTGGTTTGGCCCCAGCACAGCACTGTGCTGCCACCAACTCTGTGTATTAGAAGGAGGATTAATGTTAGGCACATTGTCATCACCCATAAGAAAAGGTGACAGTGTTTTGAAAGGTATTCCCAAATACTTGGGAAGACTGAGAATTCTTCCCTTTCAACAGCTTGAAATGCACTAGTGTGTTCAAGTATTTTAAAAACCATTTTGATTTTCTTCTAATTTGTGGAAATGATGGTAGAGCAAGTCATGGTGCTGATGAAGACAATTTATACCAGGGGCCGCAAGATCCCTCCTTGAAAAGCTATATAGGAAATATTTGAGGCCCTATGGACTCTGAGTTCTGTAACTCAGAAACAGCCTCACATAATGCATGGACATGTACGTAAATGAGCAGAACTGTGTGAGTACTAACAGACCTTTATCATGAATATTAAAATTTGCATTTTTGCAAAATGGTCATGTGTCATGCATGAGTCTTTTTTTTTTGGTTGTGCTCCAACCATTTAAAAATATTAGAGTAATGATTTATTGTTAGGTACTACAAAAGCTATCTGTAGGGGTGGAGTTAGTCTATGGGCTACAGTTTGCCAACCTCTGCCCTAAAATGTAAGAAATCTAGATCACCAATAACACTGAAGTCACAATAAACTGTTGCAGTCTGTTTAAAATGAAGCAACCACTATACCAAACACTATATGCTCTATACCAATTAAATCCTTAGAATAGCCCCCAGGAGGCACTCACTTTCATTTCTTCCCATGTACAAAGAGGAAATGAAATGCAAGGATGTCACGTGTACCAGGGTCACTGTAGACAGCAGTGTGCTGACTGCTACTGAAAATGGGTGGTCAGTCAAGGTGATAAGTGGGGGTCAGAAACTAGTTCTCCAGCCTCCAGGGTATTTCATCTGCCAAGAACTGTTCTTGCTCCTGATTTTCACCAGAGTCCTCAGGGCTAGACTGTTTAGTACCTTGCCAAAGACCACATCATTATAAAGCATTAAAGTAAAGATTTGAACTTCAAATTTTCAATTGAAAACCTGAAGCAACTCTTGGAATGTTTTATTGTTGGTGGTGTTATCATTATTATAATAAACAAACTGTAGACTTTTTACCATCCTTCATCTCCTGTGTGTGCCCTCGGATGTGTGAACCTGCCACTGTGGAGAGTACACAGTGGAGGTCACAGGACAACTTACAGGAGCAGGTCCCTTACTCTCACCCACCACGTGGGTCCCTGGGATTAATCTCAGGTTGTCATCCACCCCCTTGCATGCCTTTTAAATAAACTTTATATTCCAGAGGCAGTTTTCGAACAAATGTTGGTTGTTAACAGTTCTTTCTTATTCCCCAGGACTAATAGATTCAGATTGCATAGATTGTCCCTATAGTTAGAGGCATGTGTCCCTATTGTGTCCCCACGTGATTCATGCAAGCACATGCCAAGGGTCAGAAGACATTAACCAGCAGTGCTAACGAATATTATAACAATAAAAACATGGTAAAAAAAAAGTTGAAACTTATTTTTTTACTTCTGAGTCTTTCCCAACCAAGCCAAGACTAAGGTGAACAATAGTTTAAAACAGCAAACTGAAATATATTATCTGATGTCTGACAGGAGCCAGGAGCTAGAGTGAGCAAACTATCCTGAGTCTGAAGAGATCAACTGATTGGGAGACTCCCTAAACACATGAGAAATTTGTAGCTGCAACTGACCACACCAGTTCCACCCTTCAAAGCATTTGGACCCACTATTTGTACTTATTTTCTTTTTTATTCACAGCTAAAACATTATCCCATATGCCCCTAAATCACTAAAATGGCCTCCTATTTATTCTTCTTATTCCCAGTCTTCTTGCCAGTCATACTACACCATGCCAACTTCAGGTAATCTGTAGACTATTAACAGTGAAAATCATTTCACAGTCTCGTGAGTCTCTCTGTGGGTGCCCTATTACTTATGGCATCCAACCTCTGAGTCAGGATCTCAGGAGCCTCTAAGTGTGACTTGCCTTTATCTAGTCATTCATTGTCCCCCATTGTAGTTATCAAATGACTGTCCCTTCTATTGTCACTCTGAATTAATAGACTCATGCTCAGCACTGAGTCTTTGCTTGTGCTATTTCACATATACCCTCATGTTCATACTGTTGGATGTCATACAAATACCCGCTTTGCATAGAGAATCATGGAGCTCTACATGGATAGTGGTATCTGCTTGTAGTACAGGACTGTATTCAACCTCTTTATGCTTTGGTTGTTCTCAGATTCATTGCTCTCTGTTCTGCATCTGGAAGACCACAGACTCTTTCAGAGAGATCACCTGGTCTCCTGCAGCAGCCTTGAATTTTATACACTGAACTTGGGTCTGTATGTAGCAATTTGTCCTCTTGCTTTCTTCTTCTAAACTTGAGATCTTACTGTAATTTGCCTACACGCCCTGGAAAAACAAGTCAACATAGAAAACAATGGAATTTTAGTTTGTCTTGGGATAGTCTGATTTCTTCCCTGGGGCTATGCCCCAATTCTGGCATCTTTCACAGAGCCAAGTCCTGGGAGACAAGAGACACTGGAGTCTCTGTTTTTGCTGGAGATGGGATAGGCTGAGAGCTTGTCATTTCTGTCTACTGTTCCCATGTCATGCTGGGAGCCCTGGGATCTTTGTGAAGCTGCTTATATTTCTGTCAATGCACACAATGTGGCCATCCCTCTCCAGGCTGGCAGCCTTCCTAGTGGGCTGCTTAATGTGGGGAGCTGCCTCCCTCTGGTCCTGGGACTGGCTCCAGACCTCCGCCTCTTCCCCTCTTCTCCACTTGGGAAGTTTTGGGGAACTTCTTCATCCTGTTTCTTCAGGGTGTGAATAGAGAAACTCTTTCCCCAAGGGTTAGGCTTTTATAAAACAAAGACACAAAAGCTGTGGCTTGCCCTGTTTCCCACTCTATTGTGTGGCTCTCTGGAGTGAGAGAGATCTGATCTGATGTTGAAGGGGGCAGGGTGGGAGAGACTTATTGGAAAGTGAGGAAAACATGGGCAATGTAGAGAAAAGGGGGAAAATGAAGCTTTGAAAACAGCATCTTCTCAGAATTTGGGGGTGTTTTCCATACTACCCTCTAACCATCCCTGGTGATAAGTCAGGAACCAACTGCAGCTTTGTGGCTCAGTGATTTCTTCACATTTACAATGGCAACAACAGGCATCCTTAACTCAAGGACCAGACTTTTAAATGTTTTAATGTCATCTGTTTACTTATTTTTACCCTGGATTATGTTTAATTAACATTGCTATATTTTTTAACAACGAAAAAATCTCTTTCAAATGGGTGGCTTTTCATCCTACAGTAATATTTTTTTCTAGGAAAAACACTGAGGAAGAAATGTAGCATCTGCTTCTAGAAAATAAGTTCTGGCTCCCATCAGCATCAGCAGGTGAGTAGGTGGAGTCTGAGCAGGTCACTGGCAGAAAAGCCCCACCTGTTGACTTAATGCCTTAAAATAATTTATTCATAAACAATGCCAATCTATTAGCTAGGCCAGGAATGTCCAAACGACTCCAAAATATTGTTGCTGAACTGTATCGGATGCTACCAGATCATACTCACGGGATGCCTTGTATCAGCTGAGAACATCACTACACAAACCTTAACCCAAAAGGCAACAGTAACACTGGAGTATGATGTTCACACTGGAGTCAGAACTTGAAATTTTTGTTTGTTTTTCTGTGTTCTTATTACCTGTGGTACCGGGATATGTCTCTTCTGGCAATTCTATATTCTTTATCCACCAAGATGAGAATAAATAAGATATTATTAAAATATATTATGTAGTATATAGTAGATCGGCCTTCTGGCTGGGACACTGCTGAGCATGCAGTAAGCAACATGTAGTGTTTGCTACATTTACTAGTAAAATCTTTTTTCCTCTATCTCTGTGAATGTTATAGTTCTAAAGGGAATGATTTGTCAGGAAATCAGGCTATACCTGGAGCTGCAATAGGACAGCTCTGAAAGAAAAGGTATCCTGACTTGTATTGGAGAGTCAGGTTATACCTGAAGCTGGAGTATGGTGTGGGATGGTCTCCCCACACAAGGTAGGAATCCAGCTGCTCTCCCCACCCTTAAGGAAACTTCCCAGCTTTTCTCTGGCCCAAGATGTTGCTTCTTCTGCTTCACTTTGCTAAAGGGAAAGCGGCTGTAGAAATGCAACAGTCTTCTCCTCTGATCCTCCTGCTCCCACAAAAAGTTGTTACTATTACCTGCTCAGCCTTGCTCAGCACCCCTAATGGAATGTCTCAGCAAGGTTTTTCTGCTCAAACCCTCCCCCAATGTCTCAGCAAGAATCTTCTGTTGTGTGTCAACCGGACACTCTCCGGAGACTCTTTTAAGTAAGAGAATTATTTGGCAAGGAGGAGTCCAAGTGAGTGACAGCCTTTGCAGGCAGAGCACAGCCCATACTGAATAGGCAGAGCAGCTTACAGAGGGCTTCTTAGGAGCAAAGTTTCTACAGGGAGAAGATTCTCTGCTCAGGGATTGGTTAGTTTTCCCTGTTCAGTGATTGGTTAGTTTTCCTGCTCAAGGATTGGTTGGTTTCTTTGGTCAGGGGTAGAGTTGGCTCTGATTTCAGGATCAAGCTGAGTTTCTTTCACTGGGATTTTTTCCATTTGGTTCTAGTTTTAGAATAGCATCATATTTCTTTCACTGCCAGAGACAAAGTGTGCTTCTTTGGTTCTGGTTTCAGGGTAAAGGTGTGTTTCTTAGGTTCTAGAGTCAGGGCTAAAGTGTTTCTGTCACTGGCTACAGTCTCAGAGCCAGGGTAGGTTGTGTTTTGCTTTGTTTTATTGTTTTGTTTTGTTTTTGGCTGGCCTCATTCCTTGAAATCTCTATTACTTTTCCTTCTTTCCTCATTTTTTCCTCTTTCCTTCCTTCCTTTCCTTTTTCCCTTTCTTTCTTTCTTTTTTTCCTTCCTTTCAATTCTTTTATCACATGGTCATCTCTCAACTTCTAAACTTCTAAGGAGGCTATTTATGATCTACCATCCTGTTCATTATGCAATGGCTAGTGCTACAAACAATTCAATGTGATCTGTCACTTTAGGGCATTTAGCCTTATGACCAATGTCCTAGTCAGGGTTGATATTGCTTTAATGAAACACCATGACCAAAAGCAACTTGGAAAGGAAAGGAGCTTATTTCACTCACAGTCTCAAATAATAATTCATGTTATGGTGATTTCAAATAAAATGGTTCCAAAAGGAGTGGCACTCATGGGAGGGTTGGCCTTTTTGGAAAAAAATATGTCACTGTGGGGGTGGGCTTTGAGTTTTCATATATGCTCAAGCCTTTATCAGTGTGACAGACCACTTTCTCTTGCCTACAAGTCAAGATGCAGGACATTTAGCTACTGCTCCAGTATCATGTCTGCCTGGATGCCACCATGTTGCATCATAATAATGGACAAGACCTTTGAAAGTGTAAACAACCCCAATTAAATATTTTCCTTTTTAAGAGTAGTCATGGTCATAATATCTCTTCATAGCAATAGAAACCCAAATTAAGACAATCATTGAAAGCAGTAAGGGAAGGAATTCACACAGGACAAGAACCTGGAGGCAGAAGCTGATACAGAGCACATGGAGAGATGCTATTTCCTGGCTTGCTCAGCCTGCTTTCTTAGAGAACCAGGACCACAAGTTTAGAGATGGCCCCACCCAAAATGGGCTAGGTCCTCACTCATCAACACTAACTAAAAAAAAAAATCCCCTATGGCTGGATCTCATGGAGGGATTTTTCTTCTTTCAGATCATTCAAGGTGACATAAAACTAGCCAGCACTGCAATAGGCAACTATTTTATGAATTTTAGGCAACTGGATTTCTAGTCACTGTATTAGTGTGTGTTCATAATTGTGTCAGGTATAAGAAATCAAAGTCTGAAAATATTGCTTTAAGCAAACATTAAAGGCACATTTATCAGGCTGCTGAGATGACTCAGTGGGTAAAGACATGAGCTACCAAGACTAATGGGCTGAGTTTGATCCCAGAACCTACATGGGGAAGGAAAGAACCAACAGACTCACTGGAGTAGTCCTTTTACCTCTTTATATGCACTATGGCACATGTATAAATAAATGAAAGAGAAAATTTTTTATGTATATATACATATATGTTTATATCATTTATAGAGTTAAAAACCCGAAAGTAGGATATAACTCTGGGCAAGTTTAATTCATAAGCTCAACAATATCATCATGAGAGCATGCATGTGTGTGTGTGTGTGTGTGTGTGTACTTTTCCTGTTTTTTCTATCACAATGTAAGAATCACCATGGGGCTGGAGAAATGGCTGCCTGAGATCCTTCCCTGACTTTCTTCAATGATGTGTTGTGACAGGGAACTTTTCTCTGTGGCTTTGGTCACAGTACTTATCACAGCAAAAGAAATCAAACTAGAACACATATTATCTGCAAACTTTAGTTTATCAGACTGAAATATTATATATGTATGTGCTAGGATGTTATATGAAGAAAAGCACCAAAAGACAAAAATCGGTCTCCAAGGACCCAGTGGAGAAACAGACTCAAACTCAGTTAACCACTGTTATGCCCACATGTAAGAATTTCCACCAGGGAGGCTGGACACATTGTTATGAGTGGAGATTTTATTGCTACCTACAGAGAGTGAGAACCCAGATTTATCACCTAGCTCTGCACAGCAGAACGGGTAAGAGACCACTGCCCCAACGGGTTTTTTAAAGAAAAACCTACGTAATCAAGATGTGACACACCTTGATGTGTCCAGGATTGGGCAAAGGGGTAAGGTGCAGCAGCCACTGGAGTTTTCTGGCTCGAATCCAACCTTTGAATCCATTGGCTGCTGCGGAAGTTCATTCACAGACTTGGGCCCTGCCCCCCAGAATGAATTCAGGTCCTTACACTACCAATCTAATATTAATTAATATGTACCTATATATGTATAGTTATAATGTTTTAAAAGAACTGAAACTGAAATGTTAATTATATCTAGTTATAATAAATTTCTGTATTGATTGTAATTTTCTTTTTTTTTTTTTGCGACAGGGTTTCTCTGTGTAGCCTCAACTATCCCGGAACTTGCACTATAAACCAGGCTGGCCTCAAACTCAGAGATCTGCCTACCTCTACCTTCTGGGTGGTAAAATTAAAGATGTGTGCCACTATCACATGGCCTAATTTTCTAAATTTTCTGTATCAAATTCTTGAATGGAAAAATAATGATTTTGTTGCATTGTGATCAGTTGAAATGCATGAGGAGCTATTGAAGAGGATAGAATTATAAATGACCTGAGAATCCTGTTCCTCAGCCCAAGGGCTGAGCATAATTCTCTCCTCTTGAGTGCAGGTGGGCTTGTAACTGCCATGAAATGTTGTGTTGTGCGGCAAAGAGATTATACATGAGAATAAAATCCAAACTCAGTTGGATTTGAGCCAATCAGAAGGGAAACCACTCTTTGAGAACCTGAGCTAATTAGGCAACATGTAAGGAACAGGAATCATCAGCCCCCTTCACCTGGCCTTGAAGAGTTCAGCTGCGATGTTGGGGCAGAGGGCTGTGAGTGGCTAAGACAGAAGGTGTCCTTGAGAAGGACTGAAGGACAGCTGGCAAGCACATAGAGACCTTGGTAGCACAGCTGCAAGGGAACGAATTCTGCCAACATCCAGGGAGTGTGAGGGAGGATACTGCCTCGGATGAACTAACAGCCTGGCCTACGCCTTGACATCAGTCTGGACTGATCCTGTGCAGAGCCTTTTAACAGGGCCTGCAATGCTGATCTGTGGGAACTGGAATCCGTCTTGCTTTAAGCCGCCAAGTTTGTGGGAGTTTGTTAAGCAATAAAAACAACAATAAATCCTAAGTGAGTTTGTCAATAAGGGGCAGAGACCACTGCATAAAAATTGAGAAAACATGAGGATAAGCACAAATCATCTCCATCTAAAATGGTGGAATAGTTAGCTTTGAGAGGAATCAGTTCCTGGGAAGGCCCACTGGAGTGCTGGGCATGATAGCATCTTGATGAAGGTAAAAAAACAAAACAAAAAAACCAGTATGTGTGTTTAAGGCCTATATGTATTTATATCTTGATAAAAATAGAGCTCAGTGGGTAAAATAGTGCTTGCTGTGTGAACATGAAGACCAAGTTCAAATCCTCAGTACTCCTGTAATTAAGTGTGGCCATGCATACTTTTAAGAATAGCACTATGGGAGGTAGATACAGGAGAATTACTGGCATTTGCTGGCTCTTGGTCTAGCTCTATGTTCAGTGAGAGATCCAGTATCAAGGAATTAAGATGGAACATGATGATAAACCAGGATGCCTGATGTTCTCCTAGGTCAGCCTATGTATCTGTACATACATGAACACATACACCACACACACACACACACACACAAATACAAACACAAACCAAAAAGAAAAGATAAACGCAGTGAACTTGGTAATAATTATCAAAATTCCCTGAAATAAACTATACATTTCAGGCATTCAGGAAATACTTTTTTTCTTGCACATGCAAGAAAGCACTTTGTGGCTGAGCTAGACCCTTGTTTGTTTTGAGACAAAGTATGGGGTATGTAGACATAAGGGTATGTAGCCTAGGCTGGTATACAATCTGTTATATAGATTAAGCAGGCTCTCTATCTTCTAGCTTCTGTTAGAATTCTAGAATGTTAAAGAAATACATTTTTTATTATCATAAAATCTGCATAACTAAACTATATCATTTTAATCATGTCAAGTATACAGTTTAATGACATTTAGAGCATTCATATCATTGTGCAGCCACCACCACCCACATCCAGAACTTCCGCTACTCCAAAGGAAAAGAAGTACATCATAATGCAGAGACACCTGCCTCTGTTTTGGTTTTGCTGCATAAACAATGCAGAGAACAATGCCAAGTGATTTTCAAGGTATTTCTCCTATTGTCTTGTTTATGTATGAGCATGCCCTGTGGGCTGTTGCATTTCTAGGGTTTTGTAAATAGTTCTTGGAAGCTTACTTTCTCCTTCTCACTTTTATCAACCAAAGACCAAGTCGTTTTGTGTGTTGTTATTTTAAAAATTCTTTTCCAGCTCACCTTTCATTACTTCTTTATTCAAATTACATTCTCCTTCATAATTCTCAAAAAACCCAAAACAAATCATTTGACCTTCGCCCCCACACCGCCTCCTAAAATGCTGTCATTTCTTGCCTTGCCAGACACTTTTAAAGTCGCATTAACTCTTTTACAAAATGTATTGATCGCTTACTCGGCTAGGTTCTAGAATCTTCAGGAGAGGTGGTTGTTGGTCTGTAGGTATTTGCTTAAGTATTAATTCCATTTGACACCTTAGGCTGTCTTTCTTTTGTGCTTCTGATCGCCACTGCTATGACCTGAGGCACTTTGGGCTATTTATATATTTTCAGAATCTCTCCCCAGTTCATCTTCCTTCATATCCTCACCATACCTATTTAACTAGATGCTACTGGAAGGTCAGGCTTTTTTCTCATACAACCTTGCATCTTCTGAACCTAGCATATACTTTTTATCCATCCTCCAACAGTTACTTAATATTGACTGAATGACCCTAAGATGGGTAGTGAGTGCAGACTTTAAGGTTATAATTAAATTACATATGCTACCTAAAAATAATGGCAGGGTTGGTTGGGAATGTAGCTCAGATAACAGAGTGTTTACCCAGCATGCATAAAGCCCTGGGTTTGATCCCCAGCACTGCCCTACAGGGCATGGTATTACAGGTATGTAATATTACACATCTGTAAATCTATTACACACTCAGAAAGTAGAGGCAGGAGAATCCAAATTTCAAGGTCTTCCTTGCCTATAGAACAAGTTCAAGAGCAGCATGGGATACATAAGATCCTCTCTATAAATAAACATATAAATTAAGATCACAGTACCATAACACTCTGTAGGTACAGCCACGTATAGTTAATAGCTGTAATAGATAGAGAAAATGAGGTAGACACTTTTAAAGTCACATGCACATGATGGATTTATGATATTATACGACTAGGTATGTGAGGACTGGTGACATAGTATAGTATAATCTCCCAATGCTTATTGCTCTCATTTCATACATACTAATGAGGACACATGTTCTGGTGTGGTGGTAGAAATCATTTATACAGCCATGGGGAAAATAACATCAGTACTTGAACGCCTGCTGACTTTGCTCACATTTTTTTTTTTTTTAAGACTTATATTGGCAGACTAATAAAACCACTGAGTGTATTAAACAAAAGGCATGCCATTGCCAAGGTTATGAGCCTCCTCCCTAGGAATCTTATAGGTGAGTGACATATAGACGGGTTCCCCATGGCTCCCTCTTCCATACAGTGGCTGCCATTTTCATTTCTGGTGTCTATTAAAATTTAATCACAGAATACTCAGAGAGACTCCAGTGTTCTCAGTGACAAGAGAAAGGCAAATTTGATACAGGATGGCATGGTGATGCTTGTCTTCTCTACTCTGTTCATGCTCAACAGTAACTTGGATGGCAGCCTCATTCACTAGGAGATAACGAGACAAAAAGAGAGGTAGAATAAATCTCCAGCTTGCTTGCTATCTGCAAGCTATGGTTTGAGCTCCTTCTCAAACAGAAGTATGCATTATCTTTCCAAGCCTAGATGGTTGATATCTCGTCTGGCCACAGTTTAATGATGGCAAAACTCACTCAGGGCATTGTGAAGGTTCATGGTATTCTCATCTACTGTATTCTTTTTGAAAATGTCAGTCTAAACACTTTTAAAAACTCAGTGGTGGTGGTGGGGAACAATGAGATGCCCCAGCAGTGTATGCCTGAGGACCTGAACAATCCCCAGAGCCCAAGGTGAAAGAAAGGGAACCAGCTCCTAAAGGTTATCCTCGGACCTCCACAAGCCTACTGTGGCATATACATCTGCACTCACACACACAATAATAATAAACTAAATTAAAGTGGTAAATTCATGAGTAAGATATTTGCATGTATTAGCTCATAAGAGTATTGAGATGAAACAGTTTTCTTTTGTTTTAATATTTATTTTTATTTTATGTGAACTGATGTTTTGCCTGCATGTATAACTGTATAAAGGTGTCAGATCTTAGAACTACAGACAATTGTTAGCTGCCATATGGATGCTGGGAATCGAACTCAGGTCCTCTGGAAGAACTGTCAGTGCTCTTGACCACTGAGCCATCTCTCCAGCCTGAAACAGTTTTCTAAGAAGCAAGATGAAGACAATATGGCATTGTTCCCAGTACCTTTGCTCCTGTATATGCTGTATCCATACAAAAATGAATGAAACCATGGCTGTTGTCATAGTCAGAGAGAAATTTGGCCAGATCCTAAGCAATACTGATAGCCAATGCTTTATCTTTCCACTATAGAAAAAGATATGATGTTATGGTTTTTCCTTTTTCTTTGAATTCTTTTTTTCCTTAAGATGGTTATCTATCATCTGTCTGTCTATCAGTCTATTTATCTATATTTATCTACCTATCTATCATCTCTCTGTCTATCATCTATCTACCTATCATTTACCTATCAATCATCCATCATCTGTCATAACTATCATCTGTCTATACACACAAAACAAAACAGTATTTTTGTGTGTGTGCTTTTGTGTGTCCATGCCACAGATAGCATGTATGGAGATAAGAGGACATCTTGCGCAAGTCCATTCTCTCCTTCTACTATGTGTGTCTCATCAGTCTTGGTGACAAGTTTCTTTACCCACTGAGCCATCTCCCCAGCCCTGATAGTTATTTGTATTCTGGTACCATATCTATTAGCAAAGATGAAAGCACACACTATAGTTTCCACTTTCAATTTCTCTAGATGTATTCATGCATCCAACCCTTTCCCCACTCATGCCCAGCTAACTCTTTCCACTCTTCTTTCCATACTCTTGTTCTTGGGGTTGGGTCTGTTTCCTATGTTTTTGTGCTTCAGTATAGACACCTAGAAGGGCTGGAGCACTGATCTTCTCCTGTTATTTATTTTGTCCCAGAGAAAGATGGAGTTTCCATTTCCCTAGTGGTTGTGAAGTACGGAGACAGCATTAGATGACTTTCTATTACTATAGCTGTTGACACTGCAGTGGGGACTAGACCTGTCTGAAGGGCATAGTTCCAGCCTCCATCACCTAGTGCTAGCCTCTGAGTAAGCCACGCCCACTTTGTAACTTATTATCTTATCTCTCATCTCTTACAAATAGGAACAAAGTATATCCCTCATAGATCCGATGCCAGTATTACCTAGAAAGCCTGACACAAAGCTTGCCCTGGAACTAACATGTACTGAGTGACATCAGCAGGTAGAACTCACAAGAAATCATAAGCCATAGTTTCTCTACTCTCCCATAGTTCCTCAGACCCACATGCAAGTTTGCTTTCCTTAGGTTTAGAGGAGAAATTCAGACTGTTACCCAGTTAGAGAGAAAGGAGAACAAAAGCCAGATAAGATATCACAGTAGCAGCCAAGTGTCTGGTACTCACCCATGTGCCAGTCCCAGCAAGCTGCAGTGCTGGGCTCCACTCCAAGACATAGCTCAAAATGCCACCTGAAGGCAGGCTGTCTGCTTCTCTTTGTCATGCTTATGGGTAGTACTCTCTAATAAATCTCATCAATCATGGTTACAGAGTGGGGTTGGACCTTGATGACCCTTCCATGCACACAGTGACAGGCATCTGTCGCCAACTTAGTGCTCTATATGGCCCCCCAGCGTCTACATCACTGATATTGGCAGAGTCCCTGCTCTCTGAAACCAGCTCCTTCCTGTAGTGGGATTATGTTGTTACATTGAAAATAATTGTCCTGCCTACTGGTTTAATAAAAATGCTGACTGGCCAAGGCAGACAGGAAGTGTGGGCGGGGCTACCGGACTAAGAAAACTCTGGGAACAGGAAGAACAGAGCAGAGAAGCCAGAGAGATGCCACAGAGACACCAAGAGAAGCCAGCAGATTCAGAGGACAACCTATGCAGCTCTGAGAAAAGGTACTGAGCCGCATGGCTAAACGAGGTAAGAGCCATGAGTTAGTTTAAGAGTAAAGTGTTAGCAAGTTATATGCTTGGGCTCTAGGTCAATCAGCATAAAATTAATATAAGTGTCTGTGTGATTCTGTGGGACTGCGGGACTGTGGGTCTGTGAATCTGGACTATGGGGCTGGACAGGCCAGAAACCTATTGCTACACTTCCCCAGTTTGTAAACGCTTGCTTTTCTCCTTTATTTCAATACTGCAGTGGAAAACTATACTCACCCTTTATTTCACCCCACTTTGGGCAGAAATAAGCAACTGATTGACTCAACAGGATGTACCTGTAGTCTGACAGCGGTTTGGGTCCAGACTCCCAGACTCAGCTGAAGCCTTAATTCTTGGCCAACCACCACAAGGGGCCTGATCCCATTAGGGTACATTGTTAGAGGCACCAGGCTTCACAAAAGTATGGGCTCTTTGTCCCAGCGACACTCTGTGTGGACAGGACCCCGTATGTGGAATTAAGTCTGTTTCTGCAGGGGCCCTCCTTCTGTGACAGGGCAGAATGTGGTTCTCGGTAACACAGTGTGAAATGGATGGGAGAAGGCGGGACCCAGACTAAGGACTCATTTTTCTTGTTGCCGTATGTCTTTAGTTGTTATAGCTTCTTAAGACCCTGGAGCTCTCGTCAGCGACCCATTTTCTGAATGAAGACATTGCTGAGCTTTGAAGTCATAATTTATCCTGTAAGAGCAGCTAAAAGAAGCACTTTTTAGCTCATGTCCCTGCGAAGGCTGGGAATTCTAAGTCACCTCCTAAGGCTTGGGTAAATTGCAGAGAAGAGAGTCTACTTACCTCAGGGAGTCAATTTTAACTTTCTGCTTTTTCCTCTGAAGATAGTTTTCTTTCCCTTGCTTTCATTGCACATTCTAACTTAGGTTGTACAAATCAGCTGTTTCTGATTTATTGATGACAAGTAGTTAACCGTGTGGGAACTTGTGACTCCTCCCATCATTAATATCAAACCTAACTTTGAAACTTGGCCTATGGCAAGCCTAGGAACACATTACGTTTTCCCTAACTACTCAGATCATTCAGTATAAAAGTCTTTCTTTATCAGCCTGTGAGATGGACAATTAGGAAACATGCCCTGAATCTCAGTGCCTGGGTTCAAATCCTGCTCTTACTGGGGATCAGAACTGTGACCTTAGGCATGCTCCTATGCTTCTCTGCTTTTTGTTTTCCTAATTGTGAGGTTCGTCACACTCATTCCTTCCTCACAGGGTTGTAGTAGGTAAGAGATTGCTTCAGATGGGCAAAGACTAGAAGGATGCATGCTATAGAAAGCAGGTGTAAGTAAAGATTCTTAGTGAACTGTCTTCTAAGTGTTATACTTTCAGAGAGACACATAGACAGACCAGAAGAATGATATTTCTAAAAAACAAACCAGGAATCTTTGGCCTTTATGGCTTAGTTATTAATTGACTCATGGATGATAATGCATACAATGTAACGATGTTTGTAGATTGCACCAAAGGTGTTTTGTTAAATATAATCAGGTGTGTTATCTATTTAATCTTCTGGGTCTGACAATGTGCGATTTGTCAGTTAAGGTGAGGTGAAATGTCTTCAACATGTAAGTTTGGGTAATAAAACTCATCTGCTTAGAGCTATACTGAGTGGCCAGCACCTCTGGTGTCTCCCCATCACCTCTTTCGTACCTTCCTGCACACTCTCAAGAGGCACATATGAGCACACTGTGTCAGTTACAGAAAAGAAAAATAACAAAAACATGTCTCCATCTCCATACGGTATTGCTTTTTCTACCCATTGAGTTTTCAGGGTAACTAATCAAATTTGCCTATTGTAGACAAAGCTATTCAGACAATACCCCATGTCCTCTGATAGATGGTTCAATTTCCCTAAGAGAGTCTTTTGGAAACCCCTAATATGGACCTTTGTTGTAACTCACAAAAAGTCACAAGGGAGTAGCTGAATTGTAGAGCCAAGTTTTATTAAGAGTCCACTGGGACAGTAACAAATATTTTCTTGTTTACACACACACACACACACACACACACACACAAGTTTAGGCACATTTGCTCTGGAATTGACTAGCAAACCATTTAAAGTTATATGTCTGCAGACTTGGTAGAGCATTTTACCTACCTCTCCCCCTCCCAAAGTTATAAATATTATATTTCTTAATCTTCACTGTTGGGCTAGCAGAGCTTTTATTAAATCTATTTTATTGCCAGGCAGTTCAAGGACAAGTCTAGGGATTTCATCAATTCAGAATAAGTTGATCACCTAGTTTCCACAACTCATGTGGGTGGATTCAAGCCCTTTCATAGTTGGGACACAAAAGTCTGTGAGGGGAGCAGGTCTACATGGTGATTAAACCTGAGGCCAGAATACTGTCTCAAGCAACTGTATTCTTTTCCTTTAGATCCTACGACCAAGGTCAGGTCCTGTTTGTGTTTTCAAGGTCTGTACAATCCTCTGTTCATTTTTAATGATCACCAGAATGTCTGTGTGTGTTTCTGTGTGGGGTGTGAGGATTTCGTGAGATCTTAGAGAATGGTTTATGTTAGTCTCTAAGAGCCATGCCCTCTGAAATCTGACATTGAGCCACATCCTCCCCTTAGGCTCTGAGGTCCTTGTCATCAGGCTTCTTTTAAAGCAAAGTCTCCACGTGCACCTGCCCCTCCCTTTTTGTCCTGTCTTAGGAGCTCCGTTTACTCTCTCTCTCTTCCTCTTCTTTCCTCCTCTTCCGCTTTCTTCTTGGTTTCTCTGCCACTATAACCATAACCCCTCTGTCCATCATAATCATATACAACAAAGCTCTTTTCTACATAGCAACAGCTGTTAAGAGTCTCCTGCTATTCACTGATGCCTTCTGGACGTTTCCTGCATAGAAACCTGCCGACAGATAACTAGGTATATGCGAATCATGCCATTATATGCTCAAAACCCTAACACTTTACAGGGCAGTGTCTTGTCAACTTGACACAAGCTGGAGTCATCTGGGAAGAAATGCAATAAGGAAAATGCCTCCATCACATTTGCCTATAAAGTCTGTGGAGGCATTTTTAATTTTGATTGATGATTGATATGGGAGGGACTGGAACTTTAGGGTAGTGCCATCTTTGGGCAGGTGGACCTGGATGATATAAGATAGTGGGCTGAGTGAGTCATGGAGAACAGCCAGTAAGCAGCGTTCCTCCATGCTCTGCTTCAATTCCTGCATCTAGTTTCCTGCCTTGAGTTCCTGCCAAGGCTTTCCTCAGCAATGAACTGTCTGTCACCTGGAGTTGTAATCGAAAATAAGCCCCACCCCCATAAATTGTTTTTGTCTTGGTGTTTCATCACAGTAATGGAAATCAAACTAGAGGGTCTGGAGAGATGGTTCAAGCACTGGCTGCTCTTCCAGAGGAGCAGGGCTCAAACTTCAACACTCATATAGCAGCTCACATCTGTCTGCAAATACAGTTCCGGGAGATCCAATACCCTCACACACACAAAACACCAATGCATATAGAATTTAAAAGAAATCAAGCTAGAACAACCATATTCTTAGCAACTTGCTCAGTGCTAGGTACACATTCAGGGCTTAATAAACAATTTGTGCATTCTTTTGATGTTATTCCTTTCTTAAGCAATTATTTTTAAAGTTATGTCTATATGTGGCTGCCCATTTGTGTGTACAGTAATGGTAGCATAGATTCCTGTAGAGGCTAGAAGAAGGCATTGATTCCCTGGAACTAAAGTGTTTGTGACCCAGCTGTTATAGATGCTGAAAACTCTATTCCATTTCCCTAGAAGAGCAATGCACACTCTCAAACCCTTGTTGTGACTTTTATTCCTTTTCTTAAAATGTGAATTGGTGTTTTGCCTGCATGTATAACTGTGTAAGGGTGCCAGATCTTGGAATTACACACAGTTGTTAGCTGCCATGTGGATGCTGGGAATTCAACTCAGGTCCCCTGGAAGAATAGTCAGTGCTCCTAACCACTGAGCCATCTCTTCAGCCCTTATTTTATTTTTAGATCTATTTACTTATTATGTATACAGTGTACAGAAGAGTGTACAGATGATAGATGGTTGTGAGCCACCATGTGGGTATTGGGAATTGAACTCAAGACCTCTGGAAGAACAGTCAGTGCTCTTAACCTCTGAGCCATCTCTCCAGCCCCTTTTGTAGACTACTGACTCTCAGTTGCTCTGCAGAAGTGCTCAGGATTGCTGAATGAAAATCTTCGGGGCTGGAGGGAAGCTGCCCCATCAGTCGGTGATTTTAATAGAACTTACTCCAGTCTGCTCTTACTTTTGTTCTCAGTGCTAACAAATGAGGAAGAATTTGAAATGTCTGATAGTCACTTTGGAAAGAGGACTTTAAAAATCTAGCTGGTAAGATAGGACTGGTACAAATTAAATGTAAAGTTTGATATATGGGTCCCTAGTTCTAAACAAAATACAATTTTAGAGAATGGACTAGCAAAGGACTATGTGAGAGTCAGCACCTCACTAGGAAAGACGAGCGTATGTCAACAAGTAGAAGTGATGCTCTCACTGTGGGGATGCATGGCCTGGCTGATGTGAGGAACAGCCACTGTCCAAACTGTAGTGAGGTGTATGTGTGTGTGAGGATATAAAGGCAAATTGTGAAGAATCCTGCAATGTATTTTAGGATCTTGAAAGCACCTCTGGAGCATGGGACAGTGGTAGCCAAGAGCAAGGACAGTCAGTAAGACTTAGTGGATGCAGAATGACATGGGAACCCATCCTTGCTTCTCCAACTCCATGGTCTCTGTATCACTCATACCAACACTGAAGATTTGATTTAACAATCCCTCTTCACATCCAGTTTACTGTCTACAAGGCAGAAATTTGCAAACATGTAATTTGAATTGGAGGTCTTTTTCTTCCTCCTTCTTTTTCTCCTCTTTTTCCTCTTGTGTTGAGAGTGGAACAGAGATAGCTCATGCTGAGCTGAGTACTCTCTTACTCAGCTATACCCCCAGTGCATCAAATACAACCAACTGACCAAGGCAGCAACTGGAGTCATATTTTAAATGCCAAATTCTAACATCTTCCTCAATACTACACCTAAATTCTGACTCAGCAGACTGGGGTCTAGTGAGCCATGGGTCAAAATCTCTGACAATACCCTGAAAAGTAAGTGGCCAAAGGACGATTGAACATCTCAGAAGATGAACAGCCAAGGGAAAGCACATTGGATGTAAAGTGTGTAATTAGCCTCCCTGACTTTTTCAGAGTTTCAAATGCCACCTAGAACCATTTCTTTTCTTTCCAATAATTTGGGCACTTACCTAATTTTGGTAAGTAGAGTTATCAACACTAATGGCAGAGAAATTATTCACTCTCCAAAGTCCAGGTAGTAAGAAGACTGAAGTTCACCTTAATCCAAGGACATAGTGAAAGCAGATAATTGAATTTATGTCTTTCTATCTGCCTTGCCCAGAGTAGCTCATTTGAAACTACAATTAGTAGCAAATTACAGTCGAACTGACTTTCCCAAGAGCTGCTTCTTTCTGCTAGGAACCATTTAAAAGATCAAACTGGTCTGGCCACTGAATCAAATGGGTCCATCAAGTGCTGGTGTCTTGGGTTTCCCCACCCTTCACAGGCTTAGTTCTGGATTTTGTTACATTTGTCCTGTTTGTTCTGATAATGCTTAGGGCTAGACAGTGGCAATAATGCAGAATGAGGAGCTCTGCCAACAGCTCAATGGTAGTTGAACGGACTTGCTATGTTCTGCTCTTGTAGAGGACCCAGGTTCAGTTCCCAGCACCAGCATGATGGCTCATGATCACCTGTTACTCCAGTTCCAGAGGAATTCCATGGCTTCCTTTGGCCTTCTCTATGTGCATACTGCCACTCGAGCACAAATACATAATAAAAAATTAAAAATACATTTTTTAAAAGTGCAGAATGAGTCGAGCATAGCTGCTCATACCTTTAATCCCAGCAATGAGGAGGCAGAGGCACATGGATCTCTGTAAGCTGAATACCTGCCTGGTCTACATAGTGAGTTCAGAACTGCTAAGGCTACATAGTGAGACCCCCTGACTGAAAACAAAAACCGATGAATGACAAAATACTCATTCTCACTATATCTCCAGATGAAAAAGTAAAGAAAGCCCTACTTAGTAGAACTCTGCCCAGGATCTTTAGCAGTATGTGGAGGTTCTGTGCATAATCAAAGGGCCTCAAGTGTGACACTTTCATTTATCCATAGTAAAGAAAGACTGGACAGCCTGAGTCACCCCTGAGCTCTCTGCCCAATCAGAGGTCTGACTGTGAGAACCCTGTGGCTGACTGGAGCAGAGTTGGAATGTGAGGTACACAGCATGTGCCCTGAGTGCTCTATGAATGAGCTTCGTTAGAGTTCAAATCTTAGAAAAGTGCAGAAAACATTTTGTTTCCTATAGCACAGCACCTGGGGAAAAGCTTCAATAATACTTTATGTTCTTTTCACTTTCCACTGTAGCGCAGCTGTACACTAGCGAATAGCCATTCTACCCCATATTAAAGTCAGAGACTCTAATACCAAGAAAAGATATTTTTGGGCTAATCTTGCTTCTTTCCATTTTTCTTTTCTCTCTCTCTCTCTCTTCTTTCTTTTTTTCTTCTTGCAAATAAAAGATATTTGGCTTTATTTTATGTGGTCCCGGCTGGGTTTAAAGCCAAGTATTTGTTAGGGAGCGTAGGATGGTTTTTCAGGATAAATGAACCACCCTTGCTTCTCCCTCTCAAGGCTTTACACCTATGCTCCCTGGCCTAGAGGAAAGAGTTCTTGAGTCACCAGGCAAAGGCCTCAAAGGCAACACTCTGCCTCCTCAAGAACAGGCAACAGACTATCTCAAGGGGAAATTAAGCTGAATTTGATTTGGAAGCCAACACCTTTTTCAGAAATGTGAAGAATTTTGTTGCTTAGATTCTGTGCTGGGCACTGAATGGGTGGGTCTCTGGCGGTTCTCCAGGACCACCCTGCTCCTGACTGCCAGCCAGGTGTCTTTTAGACTCTAGATGAAGAAAATACTTACTAGAAAATACATTTTATCCATTCTGATTGATATCCTTTTCAAGGTCCCAATGATGATCTATGTTCTGAGATTTGACTGACGCCAGCAGCTTTGGCCCTGTAAGGAGGATCAGTTTCTCAGGAAAGGGAAGTAGGTAAGGGATGGACAACTATCTGTCACTCTTTGTGGGCTCTGTGTCTGTGGAAAAGATACAGTTTGAAACTGATGTCCCTTAAGGTATTCACAATCTACACTTAGATGAATTTTTGAAGAATCCGCATGGTATGGCATCTAGATGTGGATGCAAGCCCACAGGAAGGTTCTTGTGTGGTATGATCTGCATAAGCTTCCCCTGCCTCCTTATTCCATTGTGGTTCTACTGAGCAAGCATGCCAGAACTTCAGGGGAAACATCATTTCCAACCTCCTCTCAGCATTTTTATATTGTTTAGGAGCATTTACATTAGCTGACTTGTGTGTCTTCTTACATCCAGTGTCACTGGGTCAGAAGATCAGAAGGTACTACTCCAGTCCTCTTAAGGGCAGCCTTCTTGCTTTTTTTTTTTTAAACAAGCAAACATACAAAACACAGGGTTTCTCCGTATAGCCCCAACTGTTCTTTAAATCACTCTGTAGACTAGACTGTCCTCGAACTCACAAAGATCTCCTGAGCGCTGGGATTAAAAGCCTGCACCACATCAGCCACAACTTCCTGCTCTCCTAGGCATTTTGTAGACTGATCTGCTTTGAGGGTTGACTCCTTGTTCCTGTTTCCTTTTTCTGTCCTCAGTCATATACCAGTTTATTTTCCATCTAATTTTTAAAATTTAGTATCTTTCTTTATTTTGTATTTGAGGACAGTAGGTTCAGGAAATTTGAGTGCTTCCTGTGCACAACTGGGTGGGCACTTACCTCATTGCTTCTTCTGTTCCTCCTATTGTGTTGTTCTTTTTTTTTTAAATTTTTTTTTTTTTTTTTTTTTTTGATTTATTTATTTATTATGCATACAGTTTTACAGAAGAGGGCGCCAGACCTCATCATAGATGGTTGTGAGCCACCATGTGGTTTTGCTGGGAATTGAACTCAGGACCTCTGGAAGAACAGTCAGTGCTCTTAACCTCTGAGCCATCTCTCCAGCCCCCGTGTTGTTCTTTATATAT